>CABFOW010000101.1:344764-361783 GCA_902141385.1 Timema californicum | reverse complement strand
GGGGGGGGGGGGGGATGTTGACACTCTCGATAACATTTACTATTATTAATTAGGAGTGTGTGAAGCTTCGAAAATAAAATATTTTTTTGACTTTGACCCTCCACAATAACCTTCACAGCGTATTAATACTACTACTACTACTACTACTACTACTACTAATAATAATAATAATACTATCGTATACATTTGGGTGAAATTAAGGTCAGCGCCTTTTCTTATACCTAGCCGACTTAATAATGTAAAAAAAAAAAACATTTAATATTCTACGTGTTAAAATGAAATTTCAAAATAAATAATTTTTTTTAGATTAACTACAGTAGCCCCATGGCTTCTTTGGTGCTGACTGACAGCTCACAGCTGACTTCTGACAGTTAAAATTTATCTAAATACCTAAATTTTGATTGTCAGAAGTCACAGCTGCTACACATGTTTTTGCAGATCATATGTTTCGACGTAGGGATACATAATTTGGTCTGGTAACTTTTCAAAGTCGTCAGCTACTTTAACAACAAATAATGGTTAAATGACATCTTTAACGTAAAAAAAACCTTAATGACGTCACTATATAATCGAGCCATACCGATCGAGCGGCCACCGTTTGTTGGCGAATATAGTGCCAACTTTTGCGGATAGCATGCGGTTAGCACATCGAACTCTCCACCCACTGAGCTCTGTTTTCTATACCAAAACCGCTACTTTTTCATTAAAATACCTAATTTGTCATCAAAATTATGAGTTGACCCCGTTCCAGACCCACTGCTTCATAGAAAATTGTATAAAGTAAGCACGGATAAATTCAAATTTATGATGTATCAGCATAAAATAATAGTGTGATTGTTTTCCTCCCTTACCTTTCTCCTTACTTGGGAAAATAAACCTGGGTAGGCTACCTTTTTTGTCTCTAACTTTTCTATTACCTGGATAGAACGTCAAGGTAATATTTACCATGTTAATTTGTTTACGTTTTATTGGATGGATTTTAAAGATAAATATTGAGACAAAAACCATAACTTCTTGAATAAATCAAAAATTACTGTCACAAAAATGTATATTTTTTAAATCATTAGGGGATTTATTTATTTTTTAAATATGTTGCTTTCAAATCGCCTACAAATGATTAGACTCTTTGTTGTATTCACGAAAATGTCCTGTTGGAATATTACTGCCAGGACTTAGATTAAAAAAATCCGTTGAAGATTAGGTTTACCTAGAATAGGAAACAAGATTTTTTTTTTATCATTTTGGTAAATTCTGTCCAGGCACTAATAGAATGAGTGTGAAAACTCGTCAGCGAAAGAGGGGAAGTGTTTTCAGTTGCCAAACAAGATACTTCTTGGGGTGAACTGCTTATTTTCTTCCCTTCTCATTCTATTCTGTACAACATTGGCTTCTATATTCCGTTCATGATAGATTTTTACCTTGATGACAGTTCGAAAATCATGTTTAGGTTTTAGGTTGCCAACACTTGTAATATGTACAAGGTGATTAAAAGTTTAAAAAACAGGGGGAGGGGGGATAATGGGAAAAGTCATGGATTTTTTTAAAATCTCAGTGAAAGCGGGAAAAAGTAAGGGAATTTAAAAACAAAATTAAGGAAGTTAATTAATTGCCTAAGAACAACGATTATTTCGTACCTAAGCTATAACAATAATACTGAAAGTGTTTAACTCTTGATGCAATTTAATGCATTGGAATAGTAATTTATAAAAATGTTGATGTGTAGTTATTGTTAAGAATTTCTTACAAAATATATTATCTATCGTAATTAATGGAAGAGTTGTCATTCATATTAATATTTGTTCCTTGAAATTCACGATGAAATTAATGTTACTCTAAGTATTATTTGACCTGATGTAATTTAGTGTCATTTTGAATTAGCATTGAAAAGGGAGTTTTAATAAATAGTTTAGTGTTTCAAATATTTCCCCCCTCCTTCTATTAATTTGCTTTATCTTCTCAATATCTCCTTTTTTCCCACATATGACATATATGGTCACCGTAGCTATAATTTCCATTGGTGCAATATGGACTAAATCCATCCTTTTAGTCTGGCCTGCCTGTGATGTGTAGGTTAGGGTTTGAATTCCATATGGGTGGGCTAAGTCTGATTTTGCCTAAATGATTTACCAATATCCCTCCACGAGATCAAGTTGGTGGATCGGACTGGCTGCGCTCGATGGAAACTAAGTAAAACGAGCCCTAGTCCACATACTTGCGCTCAATATGAACGTGGTATCGAAGGAAAAGATATGCTACTCATTTCTAGAATCCGAACAAAAATATCGACACCATACATTTTTATTTTTTATCATTTGAGAGATTTAACGTGCACTTTCTGGATATCAGCATCTTACGACTTATAAATTAACTTTAATCTAGAACAGACACAGCACCTAGTCATCTCAGTCGTCAATTCCATCACTGTGAAAGGGGAATACCCATTTTAATTAATTATAAAATTTTCGGCCATACCATAAATTGAACCCCGAGACTCCTAGCTCAGTAGGCAGACAAGCTATCGACCGACCCCTACTGTGCTTGTACCGAAAGAAAATTTTAGATAACATTTTTTTTATGCACTAACATGTTTGATGTTTTTTTCTTTAGAATGTTTGTATTACTCTAGTAACAATAAATACAACTTTTAAATTATAGCATTTTTACCTTATCGTATTAAATCCTTAAAACTAATAGTGAAATAATCATAATATTATAAATTAGGGCCTAATTATGTGCAGTCTAACTCATTTATGGATGAAGTAGCACGAAGTTTTAGATCACACAATCAGAACGTAGACTTAAAAAAATACATTACTAAGGCTAATAGGTACACAATAACAACTTTATTGTTTCTTTCGATACCGGCGTGTAAATACTCTTCATGAGTAAAGGTCTCGAGTAAAAGAAAAAAAATGCAAAAGAAAAATATTGATATTGGTAAAGTAGCGATAATATTTCCACATCGCTAGAGCTAAGATGTAGCTTCATGAACCACTTCGCTTCTAATACACTAGGTTATTAAAAGCACCCTCCACAAAGCATTCTTTCAACTGAAGGAAAATAGTAAGCACGCGATTATTCCCTAAACAGTTTTGTTTCATGTAAATGATAAAGATGCCGGCAACCCTTTCATTAATGTACGAGTAAAATCATGATGATGTGACGCGTAGGATCGGTACACGATTCAATTTGTCTCCGTGGCTTCTTTAAGGGAGCGTCAGAATATGCATTCAGGAACCGAATTTGGAATAAGATATACATGTTTGACACATCTGCCAACAAAAGTGTTTTTTTTTCGGGTAGATTTAACACGTATCAAATTACTTTAAAACTTACTAATAGCTTAATTTAATAATGGTGACCTGGTGGTCTAAGGGTAAGGTGTCGGACTTCTGTGCTGGAGGTCCGGGGTTCAATCCTCAGTCCTGGCACATATGTGTCTGATTGCCAAACACTTCCTTCACCTCTGACATAGACGTGTATTAATCACAACTTGTGAATGTGTGGAATGTCAGGCCTCCACCGTGGTTCGGATTCCACGTTAAACTGTAGGTCTTCCATTTCAACTCACAATCATCCTACCATTACACATTAGCTTAAGAGCATATAGCCCGAACGGGTAGTAAGACATGGTAATAATAATAATAATAATTTAATAAGTAGCGATGAGGAAAGTAATTTTTGAGAAAAAGCTCCGCATGATAGACAGTATCGTGCTATCTGGTAAAATCACCCGGTCGAGATTCAAACCTTGATCGTCCCAGGTAATCTAATCTTCTGTGCCTTAAACCGTGTGACCATCGAGGGTGGTAGCAAGCAACCTTTATACAACTGTATCAAAGAAGAGGTCTAGGATATGAAAAATACATAGGTATCGAGGTGGTGACGTTCTCTGCATTCGCGATGACTTTGTAATAATAGGACACCCTTGCGCGCCATCGTCCTTCAAACTGACGTCACGCCTACGCATCGGACGCTGCGGTCCAATGGACCAGTTCTCCAGGAACAGAGAGAACATAAGAAGAATGGAAGCCGTTGAAAAATAGAGAACGTGGTGAAGAGAGAGAGAGAGAGAACTTAAAACACGATACAAGTTTCTCCACTTTTTTTTTTACTTTTTTCGTGATGGTCGTTTTCCTTTCTCTTCTTTCCTTTACCTATGATGACTCTTTGTGGCTACTCTTGAAGTCGTTTCTCCCGCTGGAGTTTGTACAGTCCAGTTTTCTTACAAAGGACTTTATCTGACAACAGTGTATAGATCTACTTTCATGTCAAGTCATGAGATCTGCGGCTGTCACTCATGATAAGAGATTATCAATACCTATCAAAATTAAACTAAAAATTTTGAAAAAAAAAAATTATAGATTTTGGCCGCAATAAAAAAAAAGTCCGAATTTTCTAAAAGGGCCTTGCTATAAAAATTGGATCGTATAGTAGGGTTTCGATAGGAATAACCGTTTAGAAAATACATATTTACAATGTCATGAATATTATTTTAAAGGCATCGAATATATCTATGAACTGTGACTGTTGCAAATCCCATTACCTTACGTATGAATATATTGAAATTGTTTTAATAACTTTTGTAACTGTTATATTTTGTTCTTCCTATATATATATATATGACCAATCATTCAGATCCGTTCCCTCCACCGTTGTTAAGTAAAACTTTGAACCGAGCGGTCGGTTAAACTCATGTGTTTACCTGTAGACTTGTTCCCTCCTCCCCTCCCTTTATCATTCTTTCGTAGCTGAAGGCTATCGCTTACCTTCTTGCTCAGGTATGTTTTACTGCCAACAGAACAAGCGACCTTATAACTAGTTGTCTCTCTCTTTCTCTAGCTCCCTCTTCTTCTCCCCCTCCCACTCCACCTCTTTTTTATTCTCTCTCTCACCGTGTTCTTTTCATCTTATGTTTCGCCTCTGCCTCGTCTGGTGTCTTGGCCACAGCGAAAAAGTACCTGTTTTCTAAGTCGACACGTTGAAGTCGTAGAAGATAGAAGTGACTGTGATTTCTTTCGTGACATTTTTTTTGTGACCACGTTGGGTTTATATTCTTCTTCGAGTAGTTAAAATTTAATTATTTAAAAGTTAAGAAAACTGACGTAGTTTTTAATCATCTTGGTGATCCGAATGTTCTTCCTCCAGTGAAATTATATGACGAGTGTTCTTACGTAATAATGTGATATATTTTGGACAGCATTTATATTTGACATGTGTGGCAAGACGAGAAACGTAGTAATCAAGATGAGTCAATCCACGAATTACTGGTGATAAAGTTATGTAACTTTTTGCAGTATCGAAAAGTGACTTTAGAGAAAACAGTTCTTGGTGACATCGTGTGTAAAACCCCCCCTTCCCTCACATTAACTTATCTGGTTGTTTGTCGTGGATGGATGCTGTGGGAAGATACGCCTTCCTGGACTGGCAGCCAGTCCGTTAAAGGTATGTTCACTTTCTAAGTTGCATTCACTGTCATAGCTACCTTACAGTACAACTGTACATGTACTCGTATTTAGATTTTTTATTGTTGATTCTAGCTGTGCCTCTTAACCGTCTGCTGGTACCTTTTAGTCCTAAGAAAGAAAAAGAAAAACAATTATTTAATAAACATCTTTATTTCCGTGTTTTAACCACCAAACATTAAGCATTTGGCCAATCCCATTGTTTAGGTTTCGTAATTTCAAATCTGAAAATATGAGTAAAATCAGCATCACTTAGTTTAAAAAAAATCAATGTATCTTACTACCCGTTCGGGTTTATACGCTTTTGTACTAATTACGATAATATTTTTGGAAAGGTTATATTTTGAGGAAGAGTACCAGCAATTGTATATAGGAAGAGTGGAAAATCATTTTGTAAAAAACTCCTTCAGAACACTCGGACGAGATTTATTCAATCTCCCCGTCATCGGTAGTCTAGCCTATTGCGAGAGTAGCGCGTTAAACCACGCAGTAACCTAACCGGGTTTAATTTTTTTTAAGTAATTGAGAGATATCAAATATGTAACGACTGATTATTATTATTGTTTTATTTCCTGAAACCTTAAGTATGAAATAACAAATGGTTACATTAATTGGGTTTACCCATCTCCCTAAAAAATAATATTTTCCTCGTTCTTAACCGACATGAATGCATGTATTACAAAACTCTTTTTGCTCGACTAAGGAAAGGTTGTGGGTATTGTGGGCGATGGGGGTCCCCGCCCTTATTCTGTGTGATACAGCATTTTAAAATTAATCTTACATTTTGCTGTCTTTTTTAATTTCCTCCACACCTTTAAAAACATAAAGGTCGTCGTATACTATGCTGCATTCATTGTCTATTGGTTTCTCCGGTCTTACACAAATGGAATAACAAAAATTGATTGTTAGGCTATTTATACGTTTGTATTTATACGTTTATACAGTATTTCCATGTTTTCTTTGGTGCTGACTGACAGCTTTGAAAAGTTAATATAATATTAGCACCGCGTCTTACTACCCGTTCGTGTTATACGCTTTAAGTACTAATTACGCTAATGGATTAGGAATTGGGAAAGTTGAATTAGAGGAAGCGTGGAGGGAGAGTGGAAAACCATTAAGGAAAAACCACCCTCAGTGCACCCGACCGAGATTCGAACCTCGATCTCCCCATCCTCAGCAGCCTAGCTCAACACGACTAGCGCGTTAGCCAACTACGCCACCGAGGCGGGTATTTGAAAAGTTACCAGACCAAATTATGTATCCCTACGCCGAACCATATGATCTGCAAAAACATGTGTTTAGCAGCTGTCACTATTTAGGTATATACCTAAATGTTAACTGTCAGAAGTCAGCTGTGAGCTGTCAGTCAGCACCAAAGAAGCCATGGGGCTACTGCATTAAAAATCCATCACTGTGCAATTTCATGTGTGCCTATGAAATGATAACATTGTTTTAGCGATTACAAAACTTTTAATTCATATTGCTTTATCTGAACCAATTTTTCAAATTACCAGTGAATATTGTTATTTAAATGTTTGCGCTTTACAAATTATATTTTAAATAATATATATCGTCACATTTTCTTAGACGCCCACTACACTTTCTCTTCAAAACACCTTCAAGATGCGGCGCTGCCAACTGTCAAAAAACTATATTCCCTTTCCTTATTTCCCTCCACTATGAAGTACACGTGTCTTATAATTATAACGATGTGTAAAATATGTTTGCGAAACGGAGTAATAAGACCATGCGCTTGGTTATGGTTTTGTTAACCTCACTTTTTTTTTGTAATCATAAGTATGATCTTACATTTTATTTCGCATTTTTTTAAATTGTATTGTATCTTGAGTAGCTTTAGTAACATAAATTCACGAGATTTATTTAATCATTATAAGCACGCTTCTGTCATTGTTAACTACTTTCTAAGAGTTTTTTTTTTCAAACAACCCTTAAAAATAACATGTTCACAAAAGAATAACTTTTTTTAAAAATCTCTACTTAAGGAGCAGATAACTAACTACCCATAGGTTTTTTTTTATAGCCACGGGTAACAAGATTAAATGTATCCTTTTGACAGAACAAATAATTTTTTTTTTGTGGAAGATAAATTGTCATTTGATTTGGTCGAGTTGGAGCTTCGTGGGTCAGAAGCTCACAGCCGCACATCTAAAGGTCCCGACACAGACTCCGTATCCGTAGTCCGTAAGAAATCGATGCCACAATATCAAGATTGCTTTGGCCACAAAGTCCTTATCCGTAAGTCCTTACGACGTAAAAGTTGCCCAACTTTAACTTTCTATGGACTACCAATCACAGCCGAGTAAATTATGTACACGCGCATTGAAATAAAAGAACGAATGGCAGTGAGAGGTTCCGTCGCTATGGAAACGTATACAAAATGAAAAGATGGCTACACGTGGAGCTATTTCAGAAACATTTTTCTAAAAATCTAAACACCCCGGGTAGTGTGACTTTTAGGAAAATGTTTTCTAAGAAATACCAAGCTCTCAGAAATATTTGCTTTGCTTTTGTAGGTTCAACACCCCTATAATTAAACATATTTGTTTTGTTTTCATCCAAAATACTAGTACATCCATTTAGCATTTTCAGACTATTGCAAACACTTATTTATTTTAAGTTTGATAGTTAAACTCTAGTTATAAATATATATCTTGTGATTGTACTTAACCTACATTTTAGTATATCTTGGAAGTTTTCTCACAACAAATTTGTTTTTGGTTTCCTTAATTCTTATATTATGATCAGCTGACTGCTTGACGCTCTCTTCTCGCATCAACGATTTTTTTTTTCGAATCTTTTGATTGGACGAAGTCTCTTACTATCTCATTGGTTGAAACGGTCACGTAATTACGGATATTGACTCTAATGGCGAGTATAATTTGTTTTGGACCAGGAACACCGAGTACGGATTATGAACATAAACTTGCTTGTATATTTAATACATTTAGCTTTGAAAAGACACTCATGTAGTCTTAAGTGACTACTCAAAAACTGAAGATTGGAATATAATTTACTTTTCACAAAACCTTTACCATAAAAATAATTATTTTTTGACCGACTACCTTTTGAAATATTCCCCCGTTGGTCCTTTCAATTGTTCAGAAAGGGGGGAAATGTATTTTTAGTTGCTCTATTCAAATTCATTCTTTTTCTAAACACAAAGAAAACATAAATTTTTCTTGTAGAAGTTTATACCTGTTCGTTATTTTTACTTCTTCTTTTAACCTTCCTTAATTTAACGTGTAGGTATGGGAGCCATTTTTCACAAAATGTCAGAACTAAGGGGGGGGGGGGAAGGTCTGGAAAGATATGAGCTTGTCTTTTTGTAAATCCTCAGGTAGGTTCTATGTCATAAAAACAGTTAGACATCGCCATTTCTAAATAAAGTATAATAGGACGCAGGAATTACGACGCCAATGTCCTGGCCCATACATACTCAAAGGATGATATTTTCGTACTTAGTTCAAAACGTGTATTGAAATAATTATGGCAACTATCATGAAATAAATTGTGAATCCGCTTCTACAAAACGTGATTTGTATTAACAAGAGCATTGTTTTCATCCATATTTTGAGATAGTTAATGAAATCTACAAAAATAAAATTATATTTCAGAAAAAAGTTTGTGTATGTCAACATTAAAAGCCTAGTGTGAATTTAGAAACAATATGGCATATTTATTAAAACTGTAACTATAAATAAAGTCAATGCATTTAATTAATACCACTTAAAAACAAATTAATCTAAAAAATATATATATTTCGTTTAGCTTTTATTTCAAATAAAGAGAAATTTTCTTGTATTAAAAAAAAGTGTTTGATGGAATTGGTTTTAGATAAATATATTTAATAGATATATTAATAATTTAAAAAAATATACTAGTCAGTTTTAAAATATTTTATTTCCAAGTTTTATAGCAATATATTCGGAAAAATAAATAAAATATTCCTCCAGAACAAATATAAATATAATTTTATTCCCATGGTGACCTCAACAGATCTTGAATATCTGTCAAGGGTGTCCTAGAATTTGATGAGAATTCTTACTCTTCACTTAAAATGTTTTATCATCAAATGCTAATATGCGCGTGACAGATATTCAATAACTGTTGATGTCACCATGCGAAGAAAATTAAACTTTTGTTTCTAATTGAAAATTAGTTTATTTATTTTTGCACGCTCCCGTCCATCCCACATTAAGAAACTTTGGTTCAAATCCCGTTTGGTGCGCAAGCAGGCAGGAAGAACAGTTTCACCTCTTGTTTGTTTTTTTATTATTAAATTGAGGTATTTGACGTGCAATTTCTGAACCAACTGATTATATCAGCACACGAGTTATAAACTAACTTAAATTTAGAACATACACAACATCCAGCCCCCAACCGTTAATTCATCACATTGAAAGGGATAAACCACACTTCACCTTTCACATTTTACCATTGATACATTTTTCATCCATGCTGTGAACCGAATACTGGACCCTTATCTCTAACTGAGTGACTGTAGTTACCAAGAGAACCGACCTTTTATATGCACGCCTTAAAAACTCGAACCAAACTCTAGAATATACACACCATCCTGTCCCCTGATCCTCAACTCATCGCCGCGAAATTAAGAAAACACACAATTTCATCGATCGCATACTAATTTCGTCCTTGTCGTGAATCTAAACTTGTAACCTTTTTAAATCACTGGACAGTTGTGCTACAAACTTTGAGTCGATTAAATGTACCTACATCGGCTAGTAGAAAGGATGAAAAATCGAACACAGGGATAATTCATGTTAAAAATAAACCACTCTCAGCTTACCAGGCTGTTACTTGAGCCTTGACCCCCCCCAGTCACAGACAATACATTATATTACATGACTGACTCCCTGAGCCACGTGACCACAAGAACTTTTTTTTTATCAGGCTAGTGTGCTGTAAATTATTATTATTATTTTTACAAATCTCTTACTGGCGCGCCTGATGTATAATTCTGCAACACAGCATTGTGACTGTTTTTTTTTAAAGGTAAAACTAAATAAAGTGGTGTCATCAGAAAATAGAAGTTGGGACATGAAAAACGCGAGGTTTATCTCATCACCGCTATTGTTAAAGAATCTAATTACATGCGTGTAATCGCGATTTGAATAATATAACGTTGATGTGCTATTTGTGTAGTATGTGTATGTGCTACTCAAAGAACAATGACTTTGATCTGTGGAACAAATTATTTCGCTCTATTTTGCTTGTGAATACTAGCTACAGTTCAATTTTCATCGGAAGGGCTACGTTATTATTATTAGCACCGCGTCTTACTACCCGTTCGGGTTTATACGCACTTACGCTAATGTGTGATGGTAGGGTGATTGTGAGATGAAATGGAGGACCTACAGTTTAACGTGGGATCCGAACAACGGTGGAAGCCTGGCATTCCACACATTCACTAGTTATGATTAATACACGTCTTAACATAGGTGAAGGAAGGGTTTGGCAATCAGACAAATATGTGCTGGGACCGAGGATTGAACCCTGGACCCCAACACAGAAGTCCGAAACCTTACCCCTAGACCACCAGGTCACCCATAGGAAGGGCTACAAATAGTGTTTTTTGTTGTCGAACCCGCCTCGGTGGCGTAGTTGGTTAACGTGCTAGTCGTGTTGAGCCCGACTGCTGAGGATGGGGAGATCGNGGGGGGGGTGGTTCCTAAATGGTTTTCCACTCTCCCTTCACGCAAATGCGGGTTCACTTCCTTTAATTCAACCTTCTCAATTCCTAATCCATTAGCGTTATTAATACTTAAAGCGTACAACCCGAACGTGTAGTAAGACGCGGTGCTAAATATTATTATTATTAATTTGTGGTCGACATTGATAATAATTATATTACAATTTTACTCGCGTTATTTAATATGTATTGAAAATATCTATCAAGCTTGACAGATACAATTCACATGACTTGACGTATGAAAACATGAACTTAGAACAAGTAATTTTTTTAGCTGTCAGGTTAAGTTATTTACATGAAAATTGGACACTAGTACCAGTGGGGTTGCTGGACCCTGATTTACAAAGGAATAACCTTATCTGACAGCCAGAAACGTTACTAGATATCTACATTAACGTATACATACGTCAAGTCATGTGCATTGCAGCTGTCACTATTGATATATTTCGTCAATATCTTAAAATAATATTAATATAGTAAAATGTTGGCCGCAAAAAATATGTTTGTTTTGTTTTAAAACGTTTTTCCTATTAGAATTATAGTATATTTTTGATAAATAAATTGATTGGGTTTTGCTGAATAAAAAGGTATATTTTGGTATTAAAAGTTGCTAAATAAAATATATTTTATGCAAAAAATAATGGTATGGTATTTTTTTTAAATACATCTAAATTCCCCATTCTTAAATTTTAAATATTTTAACTCTTATTTACCAACGATCTTTGATCGAGGAAAATAATTATTTCCGGACTGTAAATATTAGTTGGTTATACGATCACTTGGATAAAATTGTATTAGTGAAGTTGGTATTATTTTTCTTGTAATTTCAGGCAAAAAAAAAACAAGCAAAGAACTATGAAGTCTGCTATAAATAAAAATCTGTATATTTGAGATATAATTATTTCTTACTAAAATACCCAAAACTAACCATTATTCGCAAATAAACACCTAAGTACCCTAGTCAATTTCTAAAAAAAAAAAAAATGTTTTACTAAGCGTTCGTTAGCTTATTCATTAAAAATGTTATAATGAACTTAAAAATATATTTATTTTAATGGGATTTTTTTTAATATTGATATTTATTTTAATGCTATTTTTAGAAGTTCTTAAAAACACTTCACGTGATATTTTAGTGACCCTAGCCATAAGACAGGGTGAGGGTGAGATTTTAACTACACTCGAGAACTCGTTTGCTTACTTAACGCGGAGCAAAATAAAATGAAACAAATGGTGAATAAACATCTTGACAGGTATTCTAGAGGTATCATTTCGAATTCTGGGAAGTCCTTGTTTGAATTCGATCCGAGTGTACCAAGAGTGGTATTAACCAAAATTAAACCAGCCTACCTCATTTGTGTAATTTTAGATGCAGATATCCCGGACGTGTAGAAATACGCTTATAAAAAAACATAAAACACTTAAGGTGAGATGGGAGGGAACGTAAGTTAAGTACTTCCTTCCCTCTCCCCCCATTTTATATCAAAAAACTTTTTTTCTTTCAAAATAAAACACCAGTTCAGTTTCTAGATTTCTACACATTTTAACCTCATCAATTCTTGGGCATCTGACCTGGGCATCGTGAAATTTGAATATAACTTATTTTATATTGGTTGAAAAAGATTCTTATTAAATGCTGCGTTGACCATGACGGATATTCATTAACTGTTGAGATTAATATGTGTAAGAAATTAAACAAAATATTTTATTTGGTTTGACCCAAATACGCTTTTTTTTTGTAATAACAAAACTACAAAAAAAACATTAACCTTAGCTCGCGTTCAACTTAGTGTCATGACTAGTTGTAAACGTTATGAATTGTATTTAAAACACACTAAATTATTTATATTTAGAACCGCGTCTTACTACCCGTTCGGGTTATATACGCTTATAGTACTTATTACTCTAATGGATTAGGAATTGGGAAGGTTGAATTAGAGGAAGTGAACCCACATATGCGTGTAGGGAGAGTGGAAAACCATTTAGGAAAAAACCCAGTTCACCCGACCGAGATTCGAATCTCGATCTGCCCGTCCTCAGCAGTCGATCTCAACACGACAAGCGCATTAGCCAACTACGCCACCGAGGCGGTTAACACACTAAAATACTAGATTATTTTAGGCCTCTTCTAGAATCGACTCTGGAGACATCCCGGATCATTTAGCTAGATTTAAAAAAAATGGCTTTAGGACGCTTTCTCAAGTTAACGTACCACATTAAATGCACAGCAAGAACTAATTATGATTCCGTTAACAAAGTGGCCACTTGACATATAACCAGAGTGTACCTAACCTCAATTCTCGCCGCGGCAGTGTTGGTGTTCACGTATGACGTCACAAATAGTCCGTTCTTTTTCTTGGACCCACCTTTTTAGTCAGTTTTGTTTGTTCAAACCAAACAAAGGTGTATGTTGCCAATGGTTTTTTTTTGTTGAAAGGAATCGTTTGTCTTAAACCTTGTATTTAGTCGATAGGGTGTTTGTTGATTGAAATATAGGTCCTGGCTGGTATCGATCTTTGGGAAAAGCGATGAATAAAGGGGGTTGTTTGGCCTGACCCTCTTTCTCTCCGTAGTAAACTAGCTTTCTGTGTTCTGATTGATGAGCATTTTTGATGATAGAGATAGATAAAAGTATAAGTATCTAAACTTGCATCATACGTTTTGTAAACAAACATATTTTATTAGGTTAATTTAGTGACAAAATATATTTCAAATCTTCTGATATTATCGAATATGAAAATGAATTGCCTCTACAACTTTAAATTACTTCTAAATGTACTCAATTTTTAAAAATTTGGCAGTGAATAGCACTTCATAGAGCTTTAAGTGGTATTTGTCAAGGCAAAAAAAATCGGGCAGTTATCACCACACATAGCTTTGAGGGGCATCCCAATTCCAAAAAATGTTTAGTGGGAAGACCACTTTAACTACCTTTTAAAATGATATATACAAATATTTTTTTTTTAACTCCAGGTGATAACTACAAAAAAAAAAAAGCTTCTAGAGGAATCCAATTTTCAAAAAATTTCCAGTACAAATAGCTTCTAGAAGCATCCAAATTCAAACAAATAAATTTGGAGATGACTACTCTAAATATATCTATAAAAATAATTTAATTTTCAAAAATTATAGAGCAGGACCATTCTAAATAGCTTTTAGGGATATTCAATTTTCAAACGTTTATTGGGTTGGGCTGCGAGGTAGAAGGGAAGTTACTAAACAACTTTTTGCTAGCTTCCTCCCCCCTTTCCACTACACAAATAATGTTCCTCTGCCGCAGACAACAGCCCCAGTGAGGCCGACTGGTAACTACAGTAGCCCCATGGCTTCTTTGGTGCTGCCCGACAGCTCACAGCTGACTTCTGATAGTCAACATTTAGGTATATACCAAAATTTTGACTGTCAGAAGTGACAGCTGCTAAACACACGTTTTTGCAGATCATATGGTTCGGCGTAGGATACATAAATTGGTCTGGTAACTTTTCAAAGCCGTCAGCTGTGAGCTGTCAGTCAGCACCAAAGAAGCCATGGGGCTACTGTAACTGTGCCTACCCAGTCAAGTGAAACACACTCCCACAGTAGGATTTATATTGGAAGTAACATTTTAGACAGTGTTAAGAGTTACTTAAACCATTTTCATATATTAGTACGCAAGAAAAGTCATGTAATCCGAAACTGTCACTTTTCCTAACTACTATATAAAAAATCATACCGATGCTCAAGTAAAAATAGTATTAACGTTAACCGTAAACACATGTGTTTGTCTTGTCTCAAAAGTCAATTCCTATCCAAAATCGTATCATAGTTTTGACAGTTTTTTTTATGGAGGACTGGTGCCATGCACGATTTAGGAAACGGAACTCATAGAAACGTCGTTCTGGTATATATAACCAACAATCCTTATATAAGTGTGCCTTGATTTTGGTTAGAACGATAGTAAAAACACTTCCTTTGCGGCCAACATCGATACTGTAACATTTTACTATATTGTGTTACTTTCTAGTTGTTGATAATCTCTCAAAACTGATAACTGCAGATAACATGACTTGGTGTATGAATATATTAGAATTGTTTCAAATATATTTAATAACCAACTTCTACTGTTCCTCACACCAAAATTATACTGAAGCTAACTTATTCTATTTTTAAATACGTAGGCCTTAACATATTTTTTACATTACTTTTGTATGTACCGCGTTTGTGGTCTTGTGATTAGAACTCCTGGCTGCAAATTTGGAAGTTCCAGGTTTGATCCCCGGCTCTTACAGAATTTGCTGTGAAGCATTGTGTCTATTACGAGGTCAAACTCAGCCTAGTGAGGTCAAATGAGGAGCTACTTGAATGATAAAGTATCGTCTCCATGATAAAGTACCGTCTCTACTCTAGAAAACTGAGATTAACGGCGGGAGGGTTTGTTACACTGACGAAATGACACCCTCTCTTCACACAAGTTGGCATTCTATTCGCCAACTGAAGGTGGCAGCTCGGTTGGTATCGCTCGATTTCGGGCAGATGCCATGGAGTTTTTTTAGAAAAATAAAAAACTTACATATGGGCATGCGAACTAACTGTCAAGCTCATTTAGTCTGTCTTTCAAGTGCTGGGGAGGTCGGGGTTTGAGTCTCGGCTGGATGTAATAAGGATGCTTTGTACTAAATGGGTTCCCACTTATGCTCAATACAAATACGGGCACATTTATTCTATAGTTTAACTTATCTCTACACAGGACTAATGTGGTTAAATTCGTAAAGCCTGGATGGAGATTAAGAAAAGCAGAAAGAAAAAAAAAGTGTCGTTGCTTGATCAACCTTTTCACATTCACATTTAAAAGAACAAAAAATATTTCCAAGAATTTTAACTATAATATATGTTCGTGTTTTTTGTTATTGTATTTTTTTTGCATGCACCATCCGTCCGATCTATTTTTGTGTATTTACAATAATTAAAGTAAGGTTTGAAGAGATAGAATTAAAGAAATATTTCCTCTTTTGTATATCGGGAAAGGGAGGAACCATTTAGAAATATCCAACTCAGTTCATGTGGTAAGGATAGAGCTCCTTCCGTCACCTACAAACCAGTCGAGATTGTGAGAAAAACGCTTTCGTCCGAATGACTACAGGTGTGGGTAGTATTATCTTGATTTAATCGAGGAAAACCCCCTTCAATGGCTGAATGCCCGATGACGTCATTCTCGTATTAGACTGGCCTGCTGAGGACGGGGAGACCGGTGTTCCATTACCGGTCGGGTCTACTGAAGGTGATTTTTTTCTAAAGGGTTTCCCATTCTCCTTCGACGCAAATGCGGGTAGATTACCTCTAAAATACTTCCTCCATCGTCCTTACCCCATTGGAGTAGTTATCATATACATACGTTTAACCAGAAGAGGTAGTAAGAGGTGGTGATAAAAAAAATGGCGTAAAAAAGGCAGGATTATTATTATTACCACGTCTTACTACCCGTTCGGGTTATACGCACTTACGCTAATGTGTAATGGTAGCGTGATTGTGAGATGAAATGAAGGAGCTACAGTGTAACGTGGAATCCGAACCACGGTGGAGGTCTGGCATTCCCCACATTCACAAGATCTTGTCAGAGGTGAAGGAAGGGTTAGGTAATCAGATAAATCTGTGCCGGGACCGAGGATTGAACCCCGGCCGCCAGCACAGAAGTCTGACACCTTACCCCTAGACCGCCAGGTCACCAGGATTATTATTGAACTATTACTAATATAAACCTGTCTCGGTGGCGTGGTTAGCTAACACGCTGATGTCGTGTTGAGTTAGACTGCCGAGGATGGAGAGATAGAGGTTCGAATCTCGGTCGGG
>CABFOW010000101.1:297272-337299 GCA_902141385.1 Timema californicum | reverse complement strand
GGGGGGGGGGGGGGGGGGGGGGGGGGGGTGATCGTTTGAAAATAAGATGGAGGAAAAGTGTAACGCTCTGTTACCATGTAACGGCTTGTTTGTTTGTTTGTAAGGATTTTTATTTTGTTTAAACATCTAATATTTTACGTACAAAGAGAGGAAGAACATTGAAATACAGTAAACACCAACCCCGAGGGGCTCTCGTAAATTAACAATACTCGGAACGTATATATTAAGCCTAAATGGAATTATTTAGCACCCTGTCGGGCTGATTTTATACCTTCTTTGGGCTAGGGGCGGGAAAATATTATAAAAACCCGCCCCGTCGCAGATAATGGGTCGATTTGGACCTTATAGAAATACAGTGTACAGAGAAAGAGGGTAAAACGTCCTGTTACCATGTGTTACTTTCGGGTGTGGAAGCGTGCTACCATGCCTTTTCAGACAAACAACTGGCACCGATATTATAATAAAGTATAATGATTCACACTTTTCAACATAAACCATTTATTTAAACAACACATATAGACGCGTTAACGAACTCTGTGAGGCCCCGTCGGGCAAATTAGATGTTTACCTCTCTGTTGTACATAATATGAGGGCTAAGAGTCCGTTCACCATAGGAATTGTTTTCTGAAAGGCCTTTTTCCCTACCAGAAATCTATTATTATAAAGTAGGATATTGGTAAGAAAAAAGACCTTTCAGAGAGTAATTCCTACCGTGAATGGCGTATAGATCACATTGTTCTGCTTGGTCTAGGGGTAAGGTGTCAGACTTCTGTGCTGGCGGCCGGGGTTCAATCCTCGGTCCCGGCACAGATTTATCTGATTACCAAACCCTTCCTTCACCTCTGACAAGACATCTTGTGAATGTGGGGAATGCCAGACCTCCACCGTGGTTCGGGTTCCACGTTAAACTGTAGGTCCTCCATTTCATCTCACAATCACCCTACCATTACACATTAGCGTAAGTGCGTATAACCCGAACGGGTAGTAAGACGCGGTGCTAATAATAATAATACACATTATTCTGATACAGTTGAACTGTCCCATCGCCAGACAACGGCGCAACCCTCTTTTCTATGCTGGCGGCGGTCTTATCAGTCATCCCCAGAAAAGGAGTGGGGAGAGAGTATGCCAACGTGCATTAATATGCTACAAAAGATTGGTTGTAAACAAGATGGGGGGCAATATGGTTGACAGCCAAATCTCTCGTATGTCGCCTAGTGAGTGGGTATCTTCGAGAGTAACAGAAACTCCTGGCAATTTCATATCAATCACATTGTCGATCCGATTGTCCTAGTGAATGGGCCCCTTAAAGCGTCATTATTTCAATAGACTATACTTCCGGTGATGGGGAATTCCAGAATCAAATTCATCTCGCGTGTACTGAGGGTGTTTTTTTTCCTCAATCGTTTTCCACTCTTTCTCCACGCAAATGCGAGTAGACGTCTTTTAAATTCAATGTTACATATCGCTTACAAATACTTCAGCATAACTAGTACACAAACATATAACCCGAAATATTAGTAGTATACTTTGCTAAAAAAAATAGAAGTTTAAAAATTATTTAAAGAATTGGGGGTGTGATGCACTCCTTTTGAAGTTCTACATCCGATACAACATTAACTTGCGAAGCTGCAGAAGAACAGTCATCAAGGAAACATTTTAATACAATAATTTACTTTTTTATTAGTGTTATTCTATAGTTAGTGACACTATCTATCAAAAGTGAC
The DNA here is from genome assembly GCA_902141385.1 of Timema californicum. Lineage (NCBI taxonomy): Eukaryota > Metazoa > Arthropoda > Insecta > Phasmatodea > Timematidae > Timema > Timema californicum. The sequence continues at coordinate 335,572 of CABFOW010000101.1, read as the reverse complement.
AGCTGCACATCACATGATCTGACGTATGAATACGTGAATGTAGTTAAATTTATTTAATCAAAACACCTCCAAATTAATTATAAAGATGTATTAGAATTAAATCGACAAACAATACTCTTAAATTTAATTCACCACATATAAAACAATCAACCCCTGATTTAATTAAATTTATCTAATCAAAACACCTTCAAATTAATGTTAGCTTTTCTAGCTGCCAGATGGGGATTTTCCTATGAAAATTGAACTTTAATTTCCAGCCCTAATGAGTGGAGTAGCTGGTGGTGGTGTTTTTTTTTGCAAGGTTTGGGGGGTGCCTTAAATCTACTTCTTAAATTATTATTAATAATAAGTTATGTTTTTAATCATTTTTATGCATCTTGTCTCACCAGTTTCGACTATCCAAATATTTCCACAAATGGGGTAGGGATTAAGAATGTTATATGTACCCGAATTTGCTTAAAAAGAAAATAAATTATTTTAAGGTGTTGATGGGGACGCTTAGGGGTCGGTACATATATGACTTGGATTCAAACCCAGATGTCACCGGTAGTCCAACTCATTACGAGAGTGACGCCTTAAACCATGGGGACGCATAAGCACGATTTTATTTTATTAAAAGATAAATTGAAACAGATTTTTAGAAACTAGTAACACTTAATTATTATGACTATGGTAAAAACACCATTCAAATATAGCATCCTTTCTTTAAAAAAATTAAATGCCCTTCAATATTATAACATTTTTTACACACTGAATATCCTTTTTCATACCTTCTCTAATTATTACCATTATTATTAAGATTAGTAAAATTATTATTGAACCTTTTTATCCGAAGGACGCTATATCCGGTATAGCATATGTTTTCCAACTAGAAACTTTGAAAATGCCAATGCCATCTAAATAACTTGAAAGTAACTTTATTCAACGTATTTTATAATTAGTTTCAAGTTAACTAGTTATTAGCGGCTTATCTTAATAAATTCAAGGACCTGCACTACAACCGGATCCCAGGATATTAAAATACTACAGATGAAATGAAAGTGTAATAATTTCACAATTATAATTTTTTAGACGTAACTGTGATTTGATTTTAGACCCTTAAATTAGCTCGTATGTAAACGTTGTATATATATATATATATACATATATATATATGTATATATATATATATATATATATTGTGCAATAGCTCTACTTTTAGATTATAAAACCAAATTTAAAAAATGTATAGTCCCATTTTCATTGTAAGGGCATATTGGTAGATACATTAATGATTTATTCTTTGCTGTCAAATTTGCTCACATTTTACTATTAATAGTGTTCTATAATTATTGAAACTACGTATCAAAGATGACAGCTCCAGATCACATCAATCGACGTACGAGTATGAACCGTATCTTTGATCTCTCCAAATCCACACGATCTCTCAAAAGTCACTCTTTCAGAACACTCCGGGGGCCAAAAGCGTTCACCGCGTCTTTCTACCCATCCGGAATATTCGCGTATTAAAAAACAATTTAATGAAGATGAGTCAGACTTTAATTAAAGCAGGGCTGACCAACTTGAAGTTAGCTCACAGCCTCATTTTATATTCCTAAATAGTGTGAGGGTGTACACTTGTAAATTAGGCCTATACAGTATCAACAATATATACTGTTTAGTTGAATTAAAAGTGTTATAGTAACTGATTTACAATACAGTTTAGTACAGCAAATAATACATATACATTTTACACATTTTAAGTCTGATCATGTTTCAAGGGAACTCCTGGATGACTTTATATTTTTTGTTAAACTTTTCTAATGCGTTACCGGTCGCAAAATATGCTACCAAGGACCGCCAATTGGACAGGTCTGCTTTAAACCGTTTGGTCACTGAAGCTGGTTTAGTATCTTTTATAATTCATTTAGTATCAGGTGTGAATTGAGATTCTTAAAACTGCTTAGAAATGTTCATCAGTGTGTTTTATAGAAATTATATACTCTACCTTAATTTTTTTTAACTCTGGTATGTCTAGCGCCCAATTTTTGTTGGTAGATAAATAGTTATATCTTGCGGACAGTATAAAAAATACGTGACGGACCGTAATTTGCCCAGGGCTGCCAAAGACGATGGGACCACCGATGCGTATGGATACATTAGCAGTCAGCGCATTCTCCATCATCATAAGACGGGTTTGTATGCAGTTAGCAAAGAGGTGCCTTTAAGAAGAAATAATGCTAATGATGTACGCTTGTTATTTTAATTTGTCGTGGGTGTTTCCACCTGTGCTACGAGCTAAACTGCGTCTTCCTGTTGAGCCTGTTTTCTTCTTATTTCCAACTGTTGTTTGGTGTGTGTGGTTTTTTTTCCCGGCCAACTGCTAACTCGCTTGCTAATGGACCATTCAGTTCGTGCTCAGAAGCGTAGCATCTTAGTAGCGTAGACGCAAGCGTCCTTAAAAAAAATATGGCTCAAAATTGCAGACCTAAGAAATTGTAGAGGTTAACATTTGAGTAACTGTGTTCGCTAAAGAAGTGTGTTTTACTTACATTAATTTAAAATAGTTATTTAGCAAACACGTAAAGGTAATTGGGTGTGCTGAGGACTGTCAATGACGTTTCCAAAAAATAACAAGACAAATAACCAGTTTCGGTGGCCACATGATCTAAGGCGTCACTCTTGCAATAGACTGGACGGGCAATAACGGAGCGATCGGGGTTTGAACTCCGGTCGGGTATACTGAAGGCTGTTTTAAAAAGAAATCAGTCTCACTCCACGCAAATTTGGGTACATTACCTTTAATTCAACCTTGTTCATCCCTAACACATCATCGTAATTAGTACACGTGCCTAAAACCCGAATGGGTATCAAAAGCAGTCGATCACATTTATAGGGGAGACTCTTTCGATTCTTTGTGAGGGTGTTAAATACATTTATTCTTGTCATACTCATTTACATTGTTTCATACAGTATCTAGGCAGGGCGTGTGAATTAGACTCACTTATTACCGCCTAGGTTAAGCTAGTTTGTAAGTCGTATCATACTACTTTTTCTTTAATAGATTTATTTTTATTTAGTTTCGATTTTACTCACGATAGAGGACACATGGATTAAACGTCGGTCTCATCTTGGCTGGTTTTACGGTGACATGAAAGTTGCGATTCAATTACCAGTCGGGTGTAATGATGTTTTTTTAATTAAATGGTTAACCACTCTTCCTTAACAAAAATTCGGGTATATTTTCTCTAAATTATACCTTATCCTCAAACCTCCCCATCGCATTAGCGTGATTTTTTTTTTTTAAATGTGTGTAGCCCGAACGGGTAGTAGGATGCGATGTATTTTTAAACTAAAACCAAAATAGAACAAATTTAATTTAGCTTTAACGGAATAAATAAAGGACTGATTTAACGTGTTTATGTTTCACGCGAGGTCATGTGACCTGCAACTGTCACATTAAATGTAAATTATCAAAAACTTTAAAATAACACTAATAAAATAGTAAAATTTTATCAATGTTGACAGAAATAAAAAGGTTTTTTTTTACAAAAGGTCCTTCTTATTAAAATTGAACTGTACGGTGAGAGATACAAAGTGAGAAAGAGGCAGAGAGACAGCGCGAGAGAGAAACAGCAAAAGAGAGAGAGACAGTGACAGAGAACTAAAGATATCAAAAGAGAAAGATGAAAGCGAGTGAGAAAGAAACACAGAAATACAGCTAGAAAAAGTCAGCAAGAGCGTCATGGAAAAAGACATAGAGAGAATGAGAAAATGAAAGCGAGATACATCTAAAGAAAGAGAGAGAGAGATCTCAAAAGACCGTGAAAGAGACAGCTATAGAGAGTCAGAGAGAGAGAGACATCGATACACAGATATAGATACATCTAGAAAGATGGCGAGGGGGTGGGAAACATCCAGTGAAAAGTCCACCAAGATAGAGAGAGTGAGATATAGAGACATCTAGAAAGAGGGCGAGGGGGTGGGAAACATCCAGTGAAAAGTCCACTCTCAGTACAATTATTATTATTATTGTTACTGCGTCTTACTAACCGTTCGGGTTATACGCACTTACGTCTAATGTGTAATGGTAGGGTGATTGTGAGATGAAATTGAGGACCTACAGTTTAACGTGGAATCCGAACCACGGTGAAGGCCTTGAATTCCCCACATTAACAAGATGTCTTGTCAGAGGTGAAGGAAGGGTTTGGTAAGCAGATAAATCTATGCCTGGACCGAGGATTGAACCCCGGCCGCCAACACAGAAGTCTGACACCTTAAAGTTCGTTCACGGTAGCTGTTTACCTGGGAAAGGACTTTTTTCCCTACCAGAAATATATTATATACTAGGATATTGGTAAGAAAAAAGACCTTTCAGAGGTAAACTCCTACCGTGAATGAAGTATACCCCTAGACCGCCAGGTCACCCCCTCAGTACAGTTGACCAGGATTCAAGACCCGACCTCCCCGTCACCGGCACGAACCAGACTAGGGTGTGCTGTTTAGTTCACGCGACCCAAGATGCGGGGTAAAACGTTGTAAAACCGGATCATCTCGCACTTAACTTGATCCGGGTACGGTTTTACTGTACTCAACCTTGGGAGACGAGCCGAGTATCGTTGAAGCCTTGAAGACGTTCTTGTCATAGCCCCCTTTCCACAGCTCGCTAAGCGGCAATTATCGTTAAAAAAATAAACAATACTTAGAGGCTAATGAGCAGTGAGAGACGTCTCTCACTTGAAAATGAAAAATGTGTCTTATTATTACCTTTCAAAAGACTCCTTTTAAAGTTTGTTTTCTTATACGATATTAAGATGGGGTAAGGGGGGGGGGTTGTTTTTAACCATCAAACTGAACTTTTTTTGTTTGTTTATGTTTTGAAGACATACTCCACTATCTTTAATGAAAATAAACTATTTGAACGTTGAAGAAATTAAGTTCTTTCAACAACTCCATCTTGTAAATCGGTTCAGCTGTTGCATAAAATAGTGTTTTTTTTTCTTTCTTTTAGCTCGAATAATCGATTATGTCGAAATAAACTGAGGATAGCTCTGAAAATGAATATTAACACACGGGTTGCAAATCATTGTAATTATGGTGCAGTCAAATAATTTAAATTAATTGAAATGTGATCCCCTCCACACGGTATACCCGTAATTATGTGGTCCCCTCCACATGGAAATATCCATAATTATGTGGTCCTCTATATGGGCATACCCGTAATTATGTGGTCTCTTATATGCGGACATACCCGTAATTATGTGATCCCCTCCATGGGGGCATACCCTTAATTACAATTATTTGCAACATGTGCGTTGATATTCATTTGAATTTATATTTAAAATTACAATCTTGTTTTAGTTGTATACTTGGCAGCATAAAGAACCCCCTTAACCTCACCACCCTACCGTCCCCCCCTCCCGAGTTGCAGATAACTGTGATCTATGATGGCTACTCCGGTCCCGCCGTGACGTAGTGGTAAATGCACCTGGCTACGAACCTAGGGATCCCGGGATCATTTCCCAGCTAGCACCGTCGGTATCGGAAACTATACCCAACCGTCACTAGGAGTTGGTAAATTAGGTAAGTTAGGTTTAAGTGTAGTATGCAAGAACAAATAGTGAATGCTTAGTGGACCGATAGTATGGTCCTGAGCACACTATCGCTCCACCTTTTAACCGAGGCTGATGCAAGCAAATCCACGCTAGTGTCAACAAAGCATCCACTTAGTCAGATTCTTGCAAATAAATAAGTAAATTATTGATACTTTTCTTTCGATAGCAAATCCCTTTTTCCATTCGCTAAAAGATTCATCGCCACCTGTTTTAATTTGAATTAATCTATCCTAACATTTGGTTCATCATATACGAAGTGAACCGCTAACGGTGGACTTGCTGACAAAGGCGTAATATTCTTATTGTCTCTCTTACCGATGATGGGTAGATTGAGGCTCGAATCCCGACTGTCTGCATTGGGGTAGGGTTTTTTCCCCTACATGCTTTCCCCGCCCTTCTTTCACCCAAATACGCGTGCATTTACTCTTAATTTTACCTTCCTCATCCCTACACGAATAATGTGATTATAAAATTCTTGTCAAGAATTTGCTTGGATGACCCCCGCGTTCACTCGGGTAGAACAGTCGTAAAAAAAAATTACATTTCGTGATCGTGTCTTCTCCTGGTAGGAATCCATGCATAGTTAATGTGCGGTTTATTATCTTTATCGGCAGGGGGGAGACGGGGCTTGCACCTTAGCTACGTCGTGGTTCTTCGCCCTGGGCCCCCAGAGCACGAAGCAGCGTCGTAAAGCCACTCCGTGATTCGATAGCTACGTCACGAAGTGGTTAGGTATATATATGGTTTCTTGGCATCAGTAAGAAATGCTTGGATACCCCTGAAGACTGGCATCTTAAGAATTAAAAAAAAAGTTCGGGGTTATAGTATCAGCTTTTGGTCGACAGTGGAGTGAAAGTTAATTTCGACCTTTTTAGTCACATTTCAAGACCTAGATAATGTAACAAACTATATCGGCACATGACTTTTATTGAATACAGTGAGTGGTATATCATTTGGAGTTCGCGGGGTTGGGGGAAGGGGACTGCGCTGAATAAAAAAGGGATGATGGCCATCTGTAGGCCACGGCTGGGCTGTGTGGGGGGATGGGGAAAAGTGGCCTACTCCATAAAATACACACAAACTATACATAGTTTAAAAAATATATATAATTACATATGCTACAATATTAATTGTAGAAACAGAATTAATCCAAAATGTTTAGCTTAGAATTTTTTTTATAAAATACAAATTACATTGATTAAATTTATAAATGTATTTAAAAAATAGTCAAGACGTTTAAGAATGACAGGATTTGAGTAAAAATCAATTTACTCTTAGGAATTTAATTTTCTTTTAATTTCCCACGAATATTTTAGCCATAATATATTTTATATAATTAATTGTTTATAATAAATGTAATTTTTTTTTTCAAATAAAACTAGGTTAGTTTCAAAGTACACTAAATTTTGAAGTTTTTTTTTTTTTGTTTATGAAATAATAATTACAAGTAGTTAGTGTGAACTTTACAAATATAAACCATACACTATTAGAAATGTTTATCTGAGGTGAACCCACCTATCCATGGAGGTGTACGAAGATGAAATGCATAGCGAAGTTTGAAACATTTGAAGTAAAACATAAGTCGATTGGATAAAAGATTTAGCTCTCACATGACATTACTTTTATTTTTAAAGTATTCAGCCAGATGCATCCAGGTAAAGAGAAAGGCGTGGAGGAAAAAACATCGAAGTATACAGAACTATTACATGCTGATATTTTATTTGAATTTATCCATGCTTCTGGGATGAACGATACTAGAGGCCTGAGGCCTATACCCCCTGATGTAGTTCCTGGTAGATTCATTCATTTTGCAAATGGATTGATTTAAAAGAAGACACACCTGATGGACAATATACTCTACATGGAACTGTGATAAGTCACCTAACAAACAATGCAAAGTGTTGATAATTATGTATGAAAATATTAAACTAATTTCAGATGACCAGACCATTAACATATACTCTATATTTCTATTGGAGCAATATTTTATTTACTTTAGCAAAAAAAAAAAGTTTTGCCATAAAAACTACAAAAACACTGCCCTTAGCTCACGTCCCCTTCCACCCATCCCTCTTTCTTTCTTTAACTTTCACTGTACTCAAATGTGCTTTTGTTTTGTTTTGGGACAGTGGTGGCCAGTAATGGCTAACTTTTCAGAAAATAAGTAGAACTGAAAAGTTATTATATATATATATATCAAGAGTGGACTGAATATATACATATATATGTATATATTCTGTCCATTCTTCGGGTTTTACTACCCATCCGGGCTATTCACATATATACACCAAAAGGGTAGGGATTATAAAATATACAAGAAATGCATCCACGTTTGGGGGAGGGAGAGTGAAAAGCCATATAGGAAAAAGAAAGGGCAATTTTAATACACCTGGCCGGTATTAGAACCTCAACCCACTCATCACCGACAAACCAAATCAGACGAGCTCGACACCTTGGCCTGAATGCTCACCAATTGGGTTTTAAATATTTACGTAAGATTCTTTAAAAAAAAAAAAAAGGAAATAAAGCAAACCACACTCAAAAATGATCTCTGCCATTTAGGTATTCCATAAAACTGATGAAGCTTGCACGTAAATTAAATTGGCCTAAAAAATTGCAAGATTACACATTTTGTAGCTCCTCCCCCCTCCCTTTCTCATTTCATTACACACGCACTTACCTATTTTACACGCTATCGTAAAATCTGATTTAAGAAATGTGCGTGTGCAACGTCTTTTCTAAATAATCCGCCAGCCTTCTCCTAAATAGCTCTAAAATAATTATAATAAACAAGTGTGTTCGTCTTTCATATCTTTTTCTTATTTTTACTATATTTTCTAGTCATGTTTTAATAATATGTACTGTAAGCTCTGAGCCTGGGAAACATTGTCGGATATGAATCTCGCAGTCCTTTCTCTTGCGCACAGCATCTCGGGTAATGAGCCATCTTTCTTACCTGCATGATTCAGCGTGTGGAACTGTAAGAGGAACAAGCGCCTAACTCCGGTGTAATAACATTACGTGTAGCTAGAGGCACGGGGAGTACTTTTTATGAAACAAAGATACCAGCGATGTCTTTACGCCAACAGCCACCTCGGTGGTTGAATGGTCCAAGGCGTCACACTCGCGATATACTGGACTGCTGAGGATGGAGAGACTGGGGTTTGAATCCTAGTCTGATAGATATACTGAGGTTTTTTTTCCCCCCGCCATACCTCAAGGCAAATGCGGGTGTACCTAAACCTCTCCAGACCGATGTAGACATATGGCTATGTTGTTTTTTTAGGTTTGATTTTTATGTTATTTTTTATCTTAAAAAATTACCACTAATTGATGTAGCCAAATGGCTACATATTAAATAGAATTTTCAAATTATAGTTACTTTATTTTTTGTAAGATATAAACAGATTTTAAAATTAATTTCTAACATTTTTTTTATAGAATATACTTTGGTTAATTTGGGCTGGAAAGGAATCTAAATTCAGTCTTCCTCGTTTCTAACCCAGAAGCGTAATTAGGTAGTACATATGAGTGTCGTACGATTGTCTAGTAAAATGCAGTGGTAAAAATCCCAAATTGAACACCAATCATAACAAGTCGGCAAATGTATAAATAAAAACATGTACATCACTGCTAGGGAATATGCTAAACAAAACAAAACAAAAAGTAGGTGTATTTTAAGTAGCTAATTGTTTTATTACTCCCTGCACGTAAGCCACTCTTGCCTCAAAGCTAGGTATTATAAATTGCCTCAGACATGACTAGAACGTGAGAGGTCGTCAGGATTCCGTTGCTCGTCCTTTATGAAGACATTTTAATCCTGCCTGTCATGGTGTGAATCTGTCAAACTTTTGGAGACTTATCTTAATTTCGCGCGTGAAGCAGCAGCCGATAAACCAACTGTTCTGCATGCATCTTTACAACATTAAATACACTTTAACTCCTTGCATACATCTGTAAAGCATTAAAAAATATTCGCCTCCTTGAATAAATCTGTACAGATTAACTTATTACATCCAACTTAACCTATTACATACAGCTTACATCATCCACAATACTTTACCTCCTTACATACATCTGTAATTCATCCTATATACCTTACATCCTCGAATACATCTGTACAATATCAAATATATCTTACCTTCTTGCATATATCTTTACAGCATCCAATCACTATTCAATATACCTTACATCCTTGAATACATCTGTACAATATCAAATATATCTTAACTTCTTGCATACATCTGTAAATCATCCAAAATACTTTATATCCTGGCATATACCTGTGTGACATGGGCCTGATATCCTTGCATATATCTGTACAATATCAAATATATCTTAACCTCTTGCATACATCTGTAAAGCATCCAATACACCTTATATTCTTGACCTATCTTCTTGCATACGTTAGTACAGGATCCAATATATTCACCTGTATATACATTTATAGTATTTGTCTCTCTTCAAAAAGTGAGTATTTACCAAAGTAGCTCATAAAAGAATGGAATTTCCTTTTTTGTATTTTCAATATAAAGTTATCGTAAAATATCCGGAAGTTAACATTTTTAATGAATTAACAAAAACAAATAAAACCTTAAATTATTTTCTTTCAAACGTCTTTTCCCTTCTGTACTTGTTTGAAAGCACAAGTTCTACTTATCTACGCATTTCATGGACGTAATTAGTTGAACCCAATCAGAAAAATAAACTTTCAAATTTATTTGTCGGATGGTGGGGCAAAGAGGGTAATATTTGTTTACATACTTCCTTATAATAATATTATATTGAGCGTCTGTGTTACAACAATAGTAGCTCATTAGTGGAAAGATTAGCTAGTATCAATGTACCGTTGCCCAGGGGACGCCCGAATGTACTAATCGTACATCCTTTCCTTAGAGGCTCTTTCCATGTCCCGATGATACGAGGTGATGGGTAAGAAAGGGTTGAACCACTGGAAACACTTAAGCCTAACTAACCCAATCCTGGTGACCGTTACGATAACTCTCATTTTGGGAGAAAAAAAAACCCCAAGGTACCAGCCAGGAATCAAACCCGGGAGCCCTAGACTCGTAGCCAGATGCACTTACCACAATACCACGGGGCAGGTTACAGGCTGCTTTGTAAATCACGACGAAGCAGCAACAAATGCGCGGGATTAGTTTGTATCGCCCCTCCACATGTGTTGTGCACGCGCGTGCTTGTCCTCGTCGGAGGCGAAGGTTACCTCGTGTTTAATAACACGCACCTACCGGTTATTTCCCCCTTCACCTTATTACCACTGCATCCTCCCATCCATCCAACATTCCAACGGCCTCCGTTCTCCACTTACCGTAGAAAAGACGTGAGGTAGTTCTCATCGGCCAACGTGGACCGCGGAGGATTTGGTACAATCAGATGTTGGGCCTTAGTTAAATATTGTAGGGCACTGGTTTGATGTTTACTGGAATGAACAAAAAACAATTTTCTATGTCCCTAAACACATATATAATTGTAAACATGGTTTAAAAGTGGAAAATTTTACTTTCGAAAACTAAAAATCCACATATTTTGTTTTATTATTAAAAGCTAAATGCCCGGGACACGAAGGGTAAAATGGTAGAGTATAAAATTGATCTTGTGAATCGAATGATGTTATTTAATAGGGGGATAAGAAAACATTGTTACTGGCCATTGTATTTTCCTCTTCCCCTGTTTGTTCTTATACTTTACCCAGTGACGTTCTAAATCCACCTGGTTTCTTGTTTCTCGTTTCCATTCCTAACCTACAATCTTCCTTCATTTCCATTTTCATATCATCCTCCCATTGACATCTCGGTCTTCCAAAGAGATCTTGGAGCCTCGGGTTTACCAACTTAAATTTTGTGTACATGCTTGTCATCACCCATACGTTGCTTGAACGTGAGATTGTGTGCGCGCGCGCTCATGAATTGTGCATTTATGAACCAAATAGGTTTTAATTAAACAATTTTTACAGGAACTAAACATGGAAATTGAGTTATTAGCATTTGAGGACGTATTATTAAAAAAAACTAAGAATAGGCGTATTTTCCTTGATATTATTATTTTTTCCCCGGGGTTCATCACCCGGCCTGGATATATGCCATTTAATTTAAACGATAATGTGGTAGAGATGAGGAATCTAGCGTTTATAAAAGAAATACCATCTTTGTTGTTGGGATAACGTGTTTTATTTGTTACATAACTACAACCATAATATTGTCCAACTGATGCATAGCCGTAATAGCCAGGTTTATATCTCTGTATTAACTGTAAAATTATATTTCTGTTTACTCTAATGTTTGGTATTAATAATTATACATTATTATTGTTATATAAATTTATGTATAATAATCTACTCTTACCTTCTGTTCAAATAACTATGGCTAATATAGTTATTTCTTTAACTCATACGACATGCAATACACAAACCTTATTGTTATATGCTACTTTCATCATCATCATCATCATCATCATATGCTTCCGGCCTGTGGGTGGGTCAGTCTAGTGAAATGCCTCCATCTTCCTCTCTCCTTCCACTTTTATTTTATCTGCTCCTCCCATCTCTTTATTGGCCTCCCTTTTGGTATTTCCCCTACATACTTCATTTCCAACATTTTCTTGGGCGTCCTCTCTTTTGCCATCCTCATTACATGCCCATACCCTCTCTCTCTTGCTTCCTCTTCTATTTCATCGACCCCCTGTACCCCAAATCTTCCCTGGATAACTTCATCCTTAATATTGTTTCTCCTCGTGACAGCTAAAATGCTCCTCACAAACTTCATTCCCATGGCCTCCACAATCCTAGTTTCTCTTACATTCAATGTCCATCTTTCTGATGCATGTGTGACAATGGGTACAAAGTATGGTACTTGAAATATACAAAATGAAAACAAACAGTAATTTATTGTTGTTCTTAGTAAAATATGGATTATATATTATTGTTAGGACTTAATATTTTGTTGGGACTTTGAACCACGACCTCCCCATCACCAACTAAGCCTGGTGAGACTGACGCCTTGGCCCTCGTGCACACAACAGCTCGTGGTCTGGCACACAAAAAAAGGTGGCCCTCACTTCTAGTTATTCAGACCACTCGTACTGTCCACTATTGATGGATTAATGACGTGATCCGCGCAGGTGCGGCGTGATTTATAGTCAGGACTGTTTCAAGTCAACTTGTCACACTGGCTTTGCAAGAGCGAGTCCTTTTTTCTATGCCGGAATCTGGAAGGCATAGGCCTTTATGTCAAGTTTTTTGATATCTAGTTTAAATTGATACCAATCATCTTCATAATCAATGACAACATCGTTTACCAAGTTCAGTTTCCCGGGTGTGGTACCACAAGCGTTCGCCTCTTTTCCCTCTCATATATTTTGTTGTTCTTCATCATCTTCCCAATAAAACTTTATTTTCTTCACCCCTTATTTCAGCGTTTCCACCCATCGTTTCATTTCCCTTTCAGTTTTATATCAACGTATCTAATATATATAACATATATTTTAGCACCACCTTTTAATACCCGTTTGGGTTGTACGTCTATGTACTAATTATTTTAATTGGTTAGGGATGAGAAAGGTCGAATTCAGAGAAAGTGTACCCGCATTTGCGTGGAGAGGGTGTGGGAAACGATTTAGAAAAACTACACTTGGTACACCCGACTGGGATCCTAGCTCCAATCTCTCCATCATAGGCTGCCTAGTTTATTATGAGAGGGACATCTTCGACTATGTGGCCATCAAAGTGGGTATCTTATTATAAATATTTATGTAAATTTATATTTACGTTGAATTGTAACGAGTATTTTCCCCTATTTTAGTAGAAGAGTTAAATACATAGTTTTGGCAAATTAATAGCATTTTATTTTAAGTTTATATTTATAAATTTCTTTGATGTTATTGGATGATTTTGGTATAAAAAAATATTCAGGCATCGAGGTGGACATGTTCGTGCACAAGGGCTACTAATTTTTAAAATTTCACATCTTTACTTGTAGATATCACGCAAGGCTCATAACGGAAAAACAAACTTCATTTTATTAATATTGCTTTGCTTGATTTTTAGTTAATTTAAAAAAATATTAATCAAAATTTTAAAATTCCGGCCTTAAGTTGCACTTGCACAGAGGTTACTAATTTTTAAAATTTCTCATCGCTTCGTGTGGTAGTTTTCGCGCATTGCTCATGATAGACAAACAAACCATTATTTTATAAAAAAAAATTTAAAACGAAAGCACTGCGTCTAACTAACTACCCGTTCGGGTTTACAAGCCCTTTACATCTTACTAAACAATATGGTCTATAGTGGAAGCTAATTAGTGATTAGAAAGCCCCACTTGACTTTTCCCCTCTCCCTCGCCACATTCTCCCCTTAGATGTGTGAAAAGCCGCCCACACCCGACCGTTGTGGGAGAATGGCGGTGATGACTGATTGCGTCACATACATGACGTACGTACGTATGTGCAGTTTGCAATGTAGGTGCACTTGCTACGTCGAGTACAGGCTCCCATGCCTTATAGGGTTTCGTCTCTACAACTGGCGAGTAGTTCACGCTTAACCTTGAATTCACCCCATAGTGCAATTTTCATAATAAGAACTTTAATAACAGAAAATACTAACTTTTTTTTAACTGGTAAACATCCATAACATTATACTATATTATTATTTCTATTATTGGTTTTTATAGGTTATTTATTATTTTATCACTACCTGTTCAGACTTTACGCATATATGATAATTAACATATTGTTGTAGAGATGAGGAAGGAATCATTTTAGAGGCATTTGCGTGGAAGGAGAGTGGGAATCCATTCAGGAAAAGTTCACCCTCACTAACCGGGATTCGAACCTTAATCTCCCCGTCTTAAGTGGGCAAATCTAACACGAATGACGCCGTAGACCATTCGGCCACTGAAGCGGGTAGGTATTAATAATAATATCCACCAAAAGTTACAACTAAATATATGACTTAGCGTATGAATACCTGAAAGTAGATATAATAACTTTTCTATCAAATATGGTTCTCATAGTGAAATTTTGATCCTAGATTGTTTTTTTTCCCCCCACCGCGTGTTATTAGCGGCCAGGACTATACGCATTTTAATTACTTTAATGGAGCAGGGACTAGGAAGGTAGTAGATATACTCGCATGGAGGGAGAGTGAAAAAACATCTAGAGGGAGAGAAGCACTATACTCAGTGGGGGATTTGAATCCCGACCTCCTAGTCACTGTCAAACTAGACTTTATGAGCCTGGCACTTGGACTAAACGTCCACCGATGCTGGATATCCGGCGTTATTTGTCTGTGGTTTGAATCCTGGTTGTGGAGTATTGATATATTTTTTAATTGTTCTCCATTTTCCATCCAAGCAATTGCAATGTATATTCCCTCTTAGTTTTTACCATGCTCATCCTTACCTAAAATAAAATTAGTATAGTCAGGACGGGTAGTAAGACGCAGCAGCAAAAACCGGCAATGCACTTAGAATCCCTGCTTTGGTCTAGGTAGATCGTAGCAGATTTTTTTCCAGCTTGAATGACGTAGCTAAAAGTGGAACTGGTTCTATTATAGGCTACTCTCGATTGGAAGTAGTTAGTCAAATGGGGCGTTGTATCTTAAACAAGCGTAAGTGGTCTTTTTAATAATATCAGTAGTAATAATAATAATGTGACTCGTAATGTAATATAAAATCATTTCGTAGAATTTCAAAGTAGCCACTGTCCGTTTGAAAAAATTACCGACTAGCATGGTTTATTCATTATGGGGCTCAAGTCATGTTTTATTTATCTGCTGTCAGTGGCGATATTAAATACAGGGTGGTGAGTACTACCCCACTACCTTTTTTTTTACTAACCATCTCTATTTTAACTGTGTCAAATTACAGATTCATTTATAATTTCCATATAAATATCACAAGCATACCATATTGGTAAAAAAAAAAAAGCTATTGCTTGCGTCTCTTTATTACGAGATTGTGATATTTTCCTAAAGTTGAAATATAAACTTTTATTTTATAGTAAACACAATTTTATAGTATTTATTTTTACGTAAAACACTCATAATACACGTGCAAAATATATTGCACATTTTTTAAAATATTTCACTCTTTTTGTTTATGTTTCGAAAATTCAGATGACACGTTAAAGTTGTCATTACATTCCAGGACAACCTTGACACATATTCATCAGCTGTTGAAAGCACCATGTGAAGAAATTAAATTCCTTGTTTCTACTGAAGCAATTTTTTTTTTTAGTTTGTTCAAAAAAAGTTTTGTATAAAATATACAAAAAAATTCTGGCCTTATCTCGCGTTTCCTACATCCCCACCTTATATATATGTATATATATATATGTATATATATATATACACACACACATAAGGTAACGTGAGGTAAGGCCAGTGTTTTTTCCATATTCTATACACATCCCCACCTTATATATGTGTATATATATCTGTATATATGGGTGGTGAGGGGAGTTCATTATTTTCATGTTTTCTTATGAGGAGGGGTAGGTGGGTCAAAATTCATGCTACTTAAGATTTTTTTATCACTATTTATGTATGGCGAGACAATCTAAAAAACAAGTTAGCAAATAAATATATTAATTATAAAATTCTACCTATATTTAATTTACTTATGAAATTTCAATGCAATTAAAGTATTCTAAAATTTCATATCACTTGCTTTATTATATCAATTCTTATGTCTGGAAATAAGTAAACGATTAAAATAACCTAACTTACTAAATCTTACCAAAAAAAAGAGAGAGGAGAAGAAAGTGACGGAAAATCTCTCGCTCTCTTAATTAGGGCGGGTGGTCGAAAATAACGATTAAAAGCCTAACATAATTCAAGGACGACCCTTTACTAGATATGGTGAGCTACAATCGTCTCCCTGAGACTGTTAAACCTCTAGTATAGATAGGGATACTGGTTTTGGCTTTGCCTCGTGTTGGTCATTGCTTTGAGTCTCTGTACCATTTAGGGTAAGAGTCGGTCACCTTTCTGGGCCCCTATCGACTCATAAATTTTATCAAAGGTCCCGCAATCATCCAAATATGATGCCAGGAACTGTTTTATTTTCATCAGTTCTTAAATATTGGGTTTGATATTTGACGGAGAATATCTTAAATTATTTTACACTTCAAAATTTAATCGACAACACTATATAGTTTTTAAAAAAAGTCGCAGATGAAAATTTATCAGTGTAGCAGCTGACCGCAAGGAGAAGCTCAGGGGAAAGGGGTGAATCTCGTGACCTTGACAATAAACATGTGCATGCGTACGAGCTTCTTACATTTGATTAGTCACTTCAAAGATGAATAATTACAACTGGTAGTTATTGTTGCCAATAGCGCAAGAAAATAATTATCTTACTTTGGAAAAAAAGGATTGAAATAAAAGCCCAATTTCTTTGTGATTTTTGTTTTTTTACGATATTAACTAATTGTTCGATGCCCCTCCCCACCCCACTCACCCACTCCTCCTTAGAAGGACGTAACGCCCCCAAGGTTGTGTAACCACTGGTTTAAAATGATTTAATAATGCCCATCGCTATTGTCGAGTATTGAACAAGGACTGCTTGAGACTAGTCGATGACTAGGCAGGAGTAGGTGCACTCAGAAAGAGCTCGTTTTAACCTTTCTCCTCTCACCCAAGTATGTAGGCGAGCCTAATAGAACCGTACACTGACTTAATAGTCTACTGTCTGCCTACGCCTTCAACACGTACACACGCTATGACAACATTTCATCACCCGCCTCGGTGGCGCAGATAAATAACATGCTAGTTTCCTGTTGAGCTCGACTGCCGAAGACGGGGAGATCAAGGTTAGAATCTCGGTCGGGTGAACGGGGGGTGGTTTTCCCTCAATGGTTTCCCACTTTACTTCCACGGAAATGCGGGTTCATTTAATCTATATTCAACCTTATTAATTCTTAACCCGTTAGTGTAATTAGTACTTAAGCGTATAATCCGAACGGCTAGTAAGATGCGGTGCTAAATTTTAAAAAAAATCATCGCACGCACCTCATCACTATTATCATCATTATATTCATCGGCACCACCACGTCTTACTTTCCGTTTGGGTTGTACGCATATGTTTTAATCACGCTGATGTGTTGGAGTTAAGTAAAGTTTAGTTCGGGAGGAAGTGTACCCGTGGTTGCGTGGAAGGAGAGTGGAAAACTATCTAGGAAAAATCACCCTCGATTAACTCGTCCAAGATTCTAAGTACAATCTTCACGTAGTCAGCAATAGAGGCTTATGAGAATGGCACCCTCATATTATGTGGGCATCATTTGGTTACTTGCTTAGGCTACTTACTTACTTCATGCCATGGCATTAGGAACTCAAAAGTTCATTGCCACACTTACAAATACGCCACCTTTCCTTATATTGAGCTAGTTCTATCCAACCCTCCTCATTACATCCTATCCCTCTCTTGAGCTAACTATATCCAGTCTACCTCATTACACCCTATCCCTATCTTGAGATAGCTCTATGCAGTCCACCTCATTACACCCTATCCCTATCTTGAGATAGCTCTATCCAATCCACCTAATTACACCCTATCCTTATCTTGATATAGTTCTATTCACTCCACCTCATTCTAGATTCTTCCATTCGCACTGCATATTCTGCCCACCGTGATTTGCGAGACCTGCTTATCCTAACAATGTCTTGTAATTAATTAGTACAGGGAATGTAACTCATAATTATGTAGCTTTTCTCCACTCCTCAATATCTTCATCCCTTTTCGTACCAAATATGTTATTGAGCACCTTGTTTTCGAACATTCCAAACACCCTTTTTTTTAACCTATTAATTAATAAATAAATAAACAAGATATTTCGCTTGACCGATTTCACAACCACTGACGTATTTTTGTTTACTTTCGTGTTCATTGTTTCGGGACAATACCGTGTTATGTAACAGATCCCCCCCTCCCCCCACACACCCCACTTTATTTCCTCACAAGAACTAGAGATTGACTCGAGCGGTGTACATATAGTACGCGACAAGAATATGGCGGGGAACTCTTCGCGGGTGACGTCGTATCTTGGTGGCCGTGTGACGTCAGATACGTGCTCTTCTCACCCGACATGGCGGTCGTCGAGCCAAGCCGAGGCCTCCGAGATAATACTAGCAGTCCTAGCTATAATCCATTCACGGTAGGAATTGACTTCTGAAAGGTATTTTTCCCTACCATAAATCTACTATGTAGTAGTATATTGGTAGGAAAAAAGACCTTTCAGAGAGTAATTCCTACCGTGAATGGAATATAGCTTCGCGCTTGCCGATCGTTCAGTCGTTACATTGGTTTTAATTGTTTTAATGTATAACATACTATTGTGATCTAAAATATTAAATAATCAAGTTTTTTTTAATCAAAAGTGCTACAATTGCCTGTTCCTCACAAAAAGAAAGGCTTTTTAAAACCTACGCATCTTTTTAAAAAATATTCTTTAACAATGAGCTGGATGGTGTATCAAGAAAGACCTTAAAAAAATTTATAGATTATAAACTTTGCCAATTTAAGAATTAATATATATACTTGGGGATTTTGGTTGTAATTATGTAATAGTAGATCCTTTATAATGTCAGATATTCCTAGCGTGCATCCAGCTACAGAATCTTCACCGTGACTTCACAGAATCAGTATCAAGGCCTGTAGTTACTAGGAGCCCTCGGTCAAGCCATCCATCCATGGAGCAGATCTATAGTACATTCACCACCAGAGTTTACTCGGATGACAGCTCAAAAAAGTTACTAGAGATAGTCCTTAATGTATCCCTACGCCAACAGCTGACATGTCACTTTGGATAACTGTAATGAAAACAGATGGTCTGAAAGAGATAGGGTGTAGTGAGGCGGACTGAATATAACTAGCTCAAGATAGGAATAGGGTGTAACTAGGCGGACTGGGTAGAGCTAGCTCGATATAGGGATAAGGTATAACGAGGTGAACTGGGCAGAGTCATAGAGTAAATAAATGACAAGGTTTATAGTTGAGCTATGTTGCAAAATTGACGCATGTTACGTCAACAATTCAATAAGCCTTTTTGGGCCAGTTTCATAGTCAGATTTAGTACGCCTCAAGTGCGGCGCTACACTAAATACAAGACGTCAGCTACCTGAACTTGAATGGAATGGGCCAGTTTCATATGCAAAACTGGCCCATTCCATTTTGGTTTAGGTAGGTGTCGACTCGCACTTTAGGCATGTTAAGTCTGACTATGAAACTGGCCCTTTATTTACTCCGATATGCGAGTTACAAGTGATTCGGGGTTCACTATTTTCGTGGTCACAGGTGGTAATAACTCTAAGAGCCTTAAAATATCATCCATTACCCATGAATAAAGCATATTTTTTTTACTGTTTGTATGTGGTCCTTAAAACCGAGCATGCGTGGGATGGTGTATAAATTAGCATGGCAACCACAACAATTTGTAACGTGTTTACATTTTCTTGGGCCTCGTGCGGTTTATTGCGCGTCCAGTTTTGCCCACGCACACTTATTTTTTGCCCGAAGTTTATTGAACGTGTTCTTCCTGGTGGCCGGATTAGTGGAAACTGCCCTCGCATGCTGACACGCCGTAGCTACTAGACTGTGCCCGCGGCGCAGTCGCTTGGGAGGCCATGACTAAATACACTGGTTTGAGTTCGGGCAGTACCCAAAAACATTATTTTAATTAGGGATTTTTGTTTGTTTGTTTAACTCATAGATGATTATTAAGGCCAGAGTGAGGGGATCGCGGGTTAAGGGCAATATTTTTGCACTTTTCACAGCAAATAATTCTCTTCTAGGCAAAATAAATAAAATAGTGATCCAGTAGAAACATTTAAGTAGCATGCACACCCAGGTATTCCACGTCCCCATTTCACTTTTTATGTCTTTTCAAAAGGAGGACTAGTTTATGCACCCCTCAATAGAAAAACTCAGTACCTCACTTAAAATACGAAAGGAGGGTTTGATAAACAATCTCTGACCTCGCACCCTTTGCTCTAAAATGTCGGTTAGGGGTGTGTAGTTCTAGCCCCAAGTTTTTAGGAAAAAATGAAAGGAGAGCTTGCTACGCAATCTGAATCACCCTTCCCTCTCTCTGCCCCAAAGGGTTGGCTGGGGGTCCTAGTCTTAGGCCATGAATTAGCCCCTTATTTTTGGAGGTATGAGCTTAACCCCAAAAGGTCAGTAGTGTTTCTAGTCCCAGGACAAGGCGTGGGAGTGCTGGATCTTAACCCATGGAGTAGAGGGGGGTGCTATGTTTGGGGTGAGTGGTCTTAGCCACAAAATGGTATGGAAGGCCTTCCGTGACAGGTTGGACGGAACACATCCA
Organism: Timema californicum; assembly: GCA_902141385.1. Classification (NCBI taxonomy): domain Eukaryota; kingdom Metazoa; phylum Arthropoda; class Insecta; order Phasmatodea; family Timematidae; genus Timema; species Timema californicum. The sequence continues at coordinate 314,642 of CABFOW010000101.1, read as the reverse complement.
GTCTTAACTCAACTAGCCCCCCACCCTCCCCGCCTCCTCCCTTGAAGAGATAAAAAGTGAAATGGGGAGGTGGAATACCTGGGTGGACATACTACTTATAGAATTTCATTTTCAACACATGGTGACCTCAACATTTCTTAAATATCTGTCAAGGGTGTTCTGGAATTTAATGACAACTTTTTCTCTTAATTTGAAAAGTTTGGTAGATAATGCCACCATACTCATGACAGATATTCAAAAACTGTTGATATCAACATGTGAAGAAAATTAAACTATAAGTTTGTACTGGAGCAATATTGACCTAAAAAAGGTTTTGTCATAAAAACTGCAAAAAAACTGGTCCTTTCTCGCGTCCCCTTCCATCCCACCTTATGGCCAGAGAGTTAGTTAGAACTATTAATATATTATCGATGTAAAAAAAGTTGAAATTTGTGGTTTAGATTTTACCCGACACTTTTGTGCCAAATCTTTTTGACTTTTACTTTATCATACCCTTACTTAGCGACTTATATGACACTGATTCCTTTTTTTATTTCCTATTTTCTAGTCTTCCGGGACCCACTCTGCTGGTTGGTTACACGGTCCATGACGTCTAGTTTCCAAAACACTGGATTGCCGGGCTGGGGTTCGATTCTCTGCCGTGTGTCCTGAGGTGTTGCTTTATACGTGATATATAACTATGATTATCCCATTCCTTGTCTAAGCTAATGCGGGTGAATTTAGTCCAAAATACCTTCCAGGCCTCCAACCCTTAGAATAATTTGCTGTTGTATTATTTTTCCCAACGCTTCTCACAAACCTTTCGGGCTGTAAGAATTTTAATTACTCTACAGTGGGCAAAATAAAGAGAGTATAAGCTATTTAAAGGAAATGTGCCGTCATTTGCGTCTGAAGAAAGTGAGAAACCATTTAGGAAAAAAAAATCCCTCTCAGTACACTTGTATAGGATTCAAACTCTGACCTCCTTATCGCTAGCAAACCAGACTACCTTAGTCCGTGTGTGTACGTATGTGGATAATAAGTCATTAATATCCTTTATGTGTAATGTAGTTACTAAATGTTAAAAAAAAGGTATCCAGGGAAGCCCGGATGGTTGTAAGTCACTGATGGGACAGTGAAAAACAAAGAAGCACAAAAACATTTAATTTAAAAAATAGGTCTATCACTGTCCCCATTAGACTAGCTTCGGTGGTCGCGTGGTCTAACACGCTAATGGTGATTCTTATTTGTAAAGGCCTACTTTGGTTATAATATTGAAGTATTTTAAACTATCAGATATATATAAATATATAGGTATGGTTTATGATCTTAACCAATTAAATTAGGCCGTTAGTAGCAAGTGTGCCAAACCTATCGATAGTAATAAAAATGTAAAAAATGAGAAGTTTTCCTAGCACTCAATGAACCAGCATGCAATAATATTGCCTAGCGCCTGTAAACTAGACCGCACCGGCTCGAGATCGCGCTCCAGTCTGGCCACCTCTCATTACAACCGATGTGTTCTATTTTATATTTTAGTTGCTCGCTCGTCCAGTCTGGCCGTCCACTAAGGGCCAGTTTCATAGTCAAATTTAGTACGCCTCAAGTGTGGCGCTACACTAAATTCAAGACGACACCTACCTAGACTCGAATGGAATGGGCCGTTCTCGCATAGGAAACTGGCCCATTCCATGCTGGTTTAGGTAGGTGTCGTCATGTACTTAGTGTAGCGCCGCACTTGAGGCGTACTAAATTTGACTATGAAACTGGCCCTAAGACTCAGTGCTTAAAAAAAACTTGTCCCCATTAGATACTTTTTAACCACTCTATTTTGTAGCCATGTCGATACTAACCAGAGTGTACGGCGGTCATGCTACAAGAACTGCCCGTCCACCAACCTCTGGAATATTGTAATGTTCGTGATTGAAGGGGGAGTGGCCATTAATGGACATCTAGGGTGGAAGTTCCGGTTGGAAAATACAGGCATGTGCAGAAAGATAACATCTTCGGGAACGACACGACACGAGGAGTAACGTAAAGAACATCCCTGGGTCTCCCACGCGCCCCAGACTCTACATTCTCATCTCAAGCCGTGTTCCAATTTGTTATTATTATTATTATTATTATTATTATTATTATTATTATTATTAGCATCGCGTCTTACTACCCGTTCGGGTTGCACGCACTTACGCTAATATGTAATGATAAGATGATTGTGATATGAAATTGAGGACCTACCATTTAACGTGGAATCCGAACTTCGGTGGAGGTGTTCCAATTTAATAACTCTTTCTGGTTGTATTACAACTTTAAGGTAGAATGTAGAGTAACTGTACCCGCATTTCCGTCATGGAAGAGTGAGAAACCAAGTACGTAAACTCACTTTCAGTATGTCATTCACGAGCTAAGTTTACCTGGATGACAGCTCGAAATGTTACTAGAAGTAATCCCTAATATATCACTACGCCAACAGCTGACATATATCACGTCGGATGACTGTAATGAAAACAGATGGTACTATATTAATGTGATAGTTAACCACAGTAATTTAGGCCAATATTATTTATATATTTATTTGAGGTCGGACACAAAGTTTATCTACAGTTTTATTTCACTTAAAAAAATATTCACACCACTTTCACAAAAACTTCTAACGAACATAGCTTCAAAATGGCCACTGACGAATCTAAACCATATGATTGAACATAACGGTAAACAAGTTTTTTACAATGATGCAGACACGCACTTGATGAAAATATTTTATCCAGTTAAATATTTCAAAATACAATAAAATATTCATAAAATCATTTATTGTATGTAAAAAAAAATGACAACAATTTTCTCTTTTCCAAGTAAATACGATGCTTTTATTAAAAGGTATTGATGTATGCACTATATTACACAAAATCAATAACGTTCCAAAACGAAGAATAAGTACTTTTAATTATGTTCAAAATATTGTTTCGAGCTGGATAAAAAGAAATTATTAAAAAATATATATATATTATGAGAAAACTTAAGTTTACCTTATTTTAAATTAATATATAACAGGTAATTAAAGATCTTTACATTTATAACAAAACTATGATCTTTTACAAGGGCTGGCAACCCAAAACCTAAACATATGATTTTCGAACTGTCATCCAGGTAAAAACCTATCGAGAACGGAATATAGGTTACACCTTTACAAGATTATATATAATCCTGACCTCCCCGAAACCTGCAAACCAGATTAGTTGGACACGTGCCACCGATGCAGGCACGAACTCAAAAGTTGCAAAAATACCGACTGCATATATACAAGTAAAGTTTTGGAACATGGCGTAGGTCTTTTAGCGCCTCATATTCCACTGGATGCTGGATTGGAACATGACCTAGGCAAAACCTTGGATCTTCTCTCGCACTATATTCTAAGGGAGAATATAAAGGTGAGAGGGGAGGTAGCTAGAGAAATAGGGGGCGGGACCACAGACAGAGTAGACGTGTAATGGAAGAGGGTGGAGAGAGCACGTGGTGGTATTAGGAGTGCAAAGATGTTCAAGAGGTATTTCAAACAGCAGGTACAATTTTACGAGGATAAACAAGCTTTATATTTGATGTTCACAATGGGATTTTTTTGTGTGTGAACTCGAACCAACTTTTGGTTAACTTACTTAAACTTTTAAGCCCAAATGTCAATATCTAACTCAGAGGAAGCAATACAAGAAAAAAAAAATAGTGAAACGTATCTTTAGGAAAAAACTAACGTAGTTGTTTGGGTGAGATTCAACTATACAGACCAAAAGTGGTGGCCGAGTGGTTTGAAGCGGTATGCTCATATGTTTCTCGATCCCAATCAACAGGAAGGATGGGATTAACATCCAACCAAGGGTGACCTGGGGGTCTAGGGGTAAGGTGTCGAACTTTTGTGCTGGGGTCTGGGGTTCAATCCTCAGTCCCGGCACAAATTTATATGATTGCCAAACCCTTCCTTCACCTCTGACAAGACGTGTACTAATTACAACTTATGAATGTGTGGAATGCCAGGCCTCCACCGTGGTTCGGATCCCATGTTAAGCTGTAGGTCCTTCCATTTAATCTCACAATCACCCTACCATTACACATTAGCGTAAGTGCGTATAACCCGAACGGGTAGTAAGACACAGTGCTAAAAAAAATGTATACATACATATTTAATATAGTAAAAATATATTTCAAACATGATAAAAATAAATATTTAACCAGATACAATAAGAAATTTTCCAAATTATTTCACTTGTACGCCCATGAAGTCTAATAAAATAAGATGATCTGTGTGAGTTTTTAAGGAAACTTCACCAGCATTCTCCTGGCACTGCGGGATAGTATCGAACCTCAGACCTCCCACACTAGGTGAGATTCATGCACACACCACCCAACCCTGCCCCGGTAGTCGGGTGTTCGTTCATCACTGCGCCACTCTTTTTACAAGTTGCGTTGTGAATATTTATGAACCGAAACAAGAAAACCTGTCCATGTAAGTTCAAACTTTTCATTCATGTTAAAAAAAAAACAGGGAGAGAAAGAGAGCTAAAGATTGGCTCGTGGAGTCTTGCGGGCCCCGCCCGTCTATACAACAGCTCATTTTCCTTTTTTGAGTTTTGTTTCAACACTCTTCGAGCCAGTCTAGCCCCACGGATAACACGTATTTAGGTGGGTAATAGAGTTCAAACAAGGCGTCACATCACGGGGCTGTTTTTTATATCATATATAGTGGCCTGGCTGTCAATGGGTAAGGTGTCAGACTTCTGTGTTGGGGATCCGGGGTTCAATCCTTGGTCCCGGCACAGATTTATCTGATCAACAAACCCTTCCTTCACCTCTGACAAGACATCTTGTGAATGTGGGGAATGCCAGGCCTCCACCGTGGTTCGGATCCTACGTTAAACTGTAGGTCCTCCATTTCATCTCACAATCACCCTACCATTTACGCATTAGTGTAAGTGCTTATAACCCGAACGGGTAGTAAGACGAGATGATAATATTAATAATAATAATAATAATAATAATAATAATAAAAAGGAATTAGAACAGTGAAACAGTAATCAAATTCTAAAAAAAAAAAATGTCAACAAAATCTATCACAATGGAAATAATTATTATTTGCTTAATAATAGTCTACTATATTATCATTACGTGTTATCAAACGCTTATAATAATACCTCCAGCGAATGTTTGCCATAAATAATCCTCTGATAGCTGCCAACCACCTATTCTACCGTGGATAGAGTGACAGATCAGTTTTTCGATGATGGGGAGATCGAGGTTCGAAGCTAGGCTAGGTGTACTGAGGGTGATTATTTCCACCCTTTCGCCACGTGAATGCGGGTACACTTCTTTTATATAACCTTGCTAATCCTTAAAACCATAATCATAATTAGTAGATATGTGTGTATAACTCGAACGGGTAGTAGTAAGACGTGGTGAAAAAAAATAATTATTTTGTGAATGCATGGACTTTATTATGCCAAGGTTCCCAATATAATAAATACCAAGGTGTTTGAAGTGTTTTCACAAAAGGCGTTGAGCTGTAGATTCGTACAAAAAATCTCAAGAAATTTGAACCATCGCTGTGCTTAGTAGAAACCATGTAACTTGTACAATCAAGAATGTTTTTTTATCTCCGTGTCTTACTAAATGTTCAGGTTATACACAAGTAGGGTGACCTGGCGGTCTAGGGGTAGGGTGTCAGACTTCTATGCTGGTGGCCGGGGTTCAATCCCCGTTCCCGACATAAATTTATCTGATTACCAAACCCTTCCTTCCCCTCTGACAAGACATCTTGTGAATGTGGGGAATGCCAGGCCTCCACCGTGGTTCGGATTCCACGTTAAACTGTAGGTCCTCCATTTCATCTCACAATCACCCTACCATTACACATTAGCGTAAGTGCGTATAACCCGAACGGGTAGTAAGACGCGGTGTTAATAAAAATATACGCATGTATGGTAATTACTATAATGGGGTAGCGATGAGTAGGGAAACATCGTATGGGTAATCGAGCCGCATTTGCGTGAAAGTAGAGTGGTAAACCATTAGAGGAAAACTACTCTCAGTAGACCCGACCAGGATTCAAACACTGATTTTCCCTGTCATCAGCAGACCAGTCTAACACTAGTGTGACGCCTTAGACCATTCGGCCACTAAAGAGGGTAGCGGTAAGAAAGTTGACTTATGTGATTTATCTCCCTGAGAACTACGACTTAAGTTCGGACTTTTAGAAAATATAAGAATTTTCTTTTTTCTGGACGTAACCAAACCTATGTTCCATCTGGTCAGTCAACTGTTCTAACCGCTCGCCTTGCTTTGTCAGTTACTGTATCAAGTTTTGGCTTTCCTAATGAAGGATTGTTTGCATTGTAAACACTTCAAGGCGGATGTAAAGAGGGGGAAAAAAACACTTCGTGTGGACATTTTGTTAAGATTGTCATTGGAATATTTGGACTCGTTAGTGTAGTTCCACAAATTGAATAACTTCACCTTTTTTTTTATCGCGTTTAACACAAAGGCTAGTAAGGTGCTAGAATGACCGAGCAGAAATTAACAAACGCCAAAAACCAAGTGGGCTTAATAACGTTCCTGGGTAAAGCTCTCCGGCAAATAGGAGAACAAACAGCGTATGAGGAAAATACGAATGGCCAAACGTCTTGTGACCCCTCTATTAAATTACACCATTAACTCAAAAAGATCCATTATATGCTCTTATACCAGTGTTTCGTTTCTTGGGCATTTAGCTCTAACTGATCAACCAAAATATCTTGATTTTTCGACTTTTCAGAGTGGAAAATGTCAACTTTTAAACCATATTTACAAGTCTTTATTATGTATAGGGTCATACAAAATAAGTTTTGTGTTTTCTTACAGGTAATATTGAACTCACGTACTAATTTAATTTTTTTAACCCACTTCAGTGGCCACATAGTCTAAGGCGTCACTATCGCATTAAATTAAACTCCCGATGATGGGTTGATTGGGGCTCAAAATCCCGGCCGTAAGAACTTAGTTTTTCCTTGCGTTTTCCCACTCCCTCACGCAAATGCGGGTACATTTCCTCCAAATAAAATTTTCCTCATCGCAAACAACTAGCGGTGCTAAAATATATACGAGTATGTATTTTCATTTATTTTGTTAAGATATAATCTAAGCGAAACATCTGATTGGCAATAGGCCCATCTTGTCTACCTATAAATCTTCCTTAACGACATATTCTAAAGAAGAAGTGATGTGGAGGTGAACTAAGGGGTGTTTAAACCAGTATTTTCCTTTGGAGAAACTGGGAAAATTCCTAATTTAAAACTTCAAACCACTTCCAAGGCACTTCGCCGATATATCACCAACCAAGTCGAACCTAGATCGGGTGTGCGGATAACCAGGCCACTGACGTTCGCTATATCATTGATAATTTTTTATTTTTAGGGACCTGATAGCATTTTCTTTACCAAAAGAACATAGCACCTAAGTGCTAAATTTTAAATTCATTATATATGAGAATGCTAATTATTCGCACCTGAGAAATGTCAATGCTCCGTACTTCAAATATGTATCTTCTGACACGGGTGCTTACGCGATTATTTGTTCTCTCTGGAAACGATGTATTTGTATCACTTTAATTTTAAATAATTTAATCGTACTTAAGTATATCTGAAGCAGTGAAACACTAGGAAATTTATTTCTGGGGTTGAGGCATTCATTCTTTGCTTATTACTTTCGTACTTATTTTTTCCTAACCTTTTATTTTAGGGGAAACTATAATTGGATTAGTGGTAAACCTGTTGAATATCATGTCGTGACGATTATCTTAAAAATTTAGCCTATGCAGCCGACACCTCGTTCAGAAAGCTATGTTTTAGTTCTTCATATGTTTTAAGTTTGTACCAGTAGTTCTGTGAACAGTGGACCTAGCTCCCTACAGGTTCTTATCGTCCATTTGTGTAAGTCTGCGGTTAACCCAGACGAGTAAGGAGAGTATGAACAAAAGAAGCATGTCTTTCTAGGCTGATCCGTTTCGCAGAGCTTCCATATTTAATAGTAACAAACTGCGCTACTCTCGCGGTAGACTGGCCTGCTGATGACGAAATCGGGGTTAGAATCATGGTCAGGTCGGTATACTGAGGGTGGCCTCCCATTCTCCATCCAATCGAATGCTGGTAAACTTCCTCTAAAATGCTATTTTACTCATCCCTACCCTATTAGAGTAATTCTAATTTATGCGTATGATTTGAACAGGTAGTAAAACGTAGGGATAATAGCTTTAAAAAAAATACTTACAACCCCTGTAAAATATAAGTTCCGTATCTATTTGTAACATAGTGTAAGTAGCCTACAGTTCAATTTGCTTAGGTAGAACCTTATCTGATGGCAATAAATTTTATTGCACCTACTTAACGTATGCATACGTCAGGTAGTATTGTAGCCTGCAACTGTCACCTTTCACATAATATACCTATCATATAATACGAATAATAAAGTAAAATTGTATAATTGTTGACAAAAAATGTTTTGAATGTTATAAAAAAAGCTCTTTTACCGTCATCTTACTCAGACCTATTTTGATAGGAAGAGCTTTTAAGAAAATATGTTTTTTTTTTACCAGCAGTGATAACATACCACAATATTTGCAGTGTTTTTAATAGGTATTGATAATATAGGCTATCAAAAGTGACGGTTTCAGCTAACATGACTTTACTAATAAATATGTGGAATTAGATCTACACCGGCTATAATCGCTGATGGAATCTCGGGGTTACTATTGAGGGACAGCGTTGTCATTCGCTCGTTTTTATGTGAGAGTCATAGTCATAGTCGAACGGCATGCTCTGATGCTCCCTGAAGGGGAGCACGAGAGCAAGTTCCAACACATACCGACCAATTGGTCACACCGTGTGGTTCGCAAAACTTAAAGACGGGTTGTCGCGTTTCGCGAAGTTCTTTTATATGATCCATCTCCCCTCAAATATAAGATAAATTTTGCAACGCTGGTTAGTCGAGGTTGCCAGTGGATCCTTCTTACCCCAGCACACCATCTTTAGACATATATGAGAGCGAGGAGATTTGGCAACAGTTGACCGAGAGAGAGTGAAGATGAGGCTCCACCCACTCCATAACACCTGCGGACCTCTCAGAAATGGTATTGGGTGTAGTAGCTGTTCTAGGCTGTCAGATAAAAGCACATTGCTATTAAAATTGGACTGTATATTCTTGGGACTGATGTGTTTTGTTTCCTCGAGGCATATTCTACTAGCCTTGAAAGTGAGTCAGGTTTAGAGCTGCTCGCAACCGTACCATTATGACTGCTGGCGCCAATATGATGAGCAGGTAAGTGAGTGTTTTAACTCCCGCCTCGCACTAGCACCAACACTTATCTTGGTTTGAACCTTGAGTGGGCCTCGCATCACTGGCACAGCTATCACCCTTCGTTTCTCTACTCTACTTTTTATTTTTATTTTCTATACATCTTGTATTTATTCGTTAAATTCAATATTTACTCCAATCATTATGTCTCTTCCTTTATAGAAAATACACATAATAAATAAAATCTACACTCCGTTCACCACGAAATTCAACAGTCTTACCTTGACTGATTTCTCTATGACCCTAACTTATAAGCTGTACCATAGCTGAATAATGTAAAGTAAGCTTTCTATTTTTTTTGACGATGCAGTTTTCTTACGCTATCGACTGAAAATTGTTGTGAGATCGGCCTGTTGCCGACCCCTGAGCTAAAGTTAGTTACTCGATGATTGGTGGAAAATAATACATTTTCTATGGGCACTCGTGGAATAATATGGTGTATTAGTTTTATTCACGAGCTGGGGTGTAACCAAGGTTCTTTAGACCTCTTAGATCGACCTTCCCAACCACTCTGTTACAGTGACGGGTATTATTAATAAATAATATACTAGGAGCGCATCCGGGAAGCCAACATAGTCCCCTTGACCGGTTCCATAACTGGGATATCACATTTTTAATAGCGGCCGAAGATATACAAAGGAGTCCGTTTCATATACAGTAGCCCCATGGCTTCTTTGGTGCTGACTGACAGCTCTCAGCTGACTTCTGACAGTCAACATTTAGGTATATACCTAAATTTTGACCGTCAAAAGTGACAGCTGCTAAACACATGTTTTTGCAGATCATCTGGTTCGGCGTAGGGATACATAATTTGGCCTGGTAACTTTTTAAAGCTGTCAGCTGTGATCTCTCAGTCAGCACCAAAGAAGCCATGGGGCCACTGTAGTTTGTTTTTAATGCATGTGTATCACAAACTGATACGCGATGGTTGTCCACAGGATCAATCCTGATAACTTAATCAACAACCTGGATACGAGAATCGAGCCCGGGACCTTTGGCATTGTGCGCCATTTACCACAAAGTTTCGCTCAGAGCTAAAGGTCCCGGGTTCGATTCCCGTGTCTCGAGTGTCATTTCTCACTTAATGTAATCGTATAGTCTGGCTGGTCTTTTATGAGAGGTTCGGGGTTTGGATCTGGGCTGGTTTACTCAATTGTTTTTTTTCCTTCGTGGCGTCCCATTATATTATTTAGTACCACGTCTTACTACCCGTTCGGGTTATACGCTTTAAGTACTAATTACGCTAATGGATTAGGAATTGGGAAGGTTGAATTAGAGTATGCGAACCCACATTTGCGTGGAAGGAGAGTGGAAAACCATTTAGTAAAAACCATCCCCAGTTCACCCGACCGAGATTCGAACCTCGATCTCCCCGTCCTCAGAAGTCGAGCTCAACACGACAAGCGCGTTAGCCAACTACGCCACCGAGGCGGGTGTGGTGTCCCACTCTTCTTCCACAGAAATGCATGTACAGTATATTTACTCTAAAATTCAACTACTCCATACTTAGCTCTACCTTTTGAGTAAATTTGTAAATAACCTGGATGTATTATAAGACTTGGATCACGTTTAGAAAATACGTATTTATTTCCGTTCAGCTATGATGATATTGATTGGTGTTATTTTTATAGATATTGGTAACTTATTATCTATCAAAAGCGACCACTGTACTAGATCACACACACGACTTGGCCTAAAAGCACGTGACATTATATTTACTAGCTTTACTAGCTGTCTCATTAAAACTAGACTCTAATTTAAGCGCAAATATTGCTATTTAAAAACCCGCTTCAGTGGCTGAACAGTCTAAGGCATCGCACTTGTGTTAGACTGGCTCGCTTATGACGGGGAGATCAGGGTTTAAATCTCGGTCGGATGTACCGAGGGCGGTTTTCCCAGAATGGTTTTTCCAATTTCCCTCCACGTAAATGCGGGTACACTTCCTCTAAATAGAACCTTCCTAATCCTTAAAACAACTAGCGTAATTAGTACATAAGCGTGTAACCCGAACGGAAAGTATAACGTGGTACTAGAAAAAACATTCAAGTTGTATATTTTCTATAATCTATATGGGAGGGGAGGGGGGGAGAGAATGGCTTTCGGCCTGGTCTCTCTTATGGCTAACTCTAAATCTCTCCATGATTATTTAGTGTTGATCAAGAAAGTTGAAAAGCACTGGTATATTAAAATAATAAAATAAAGAAAAGTATTATTATTATTAACACTGCGTCTTACTACCCGTTCGGGTTATACGCACTTACGCTAATGTGTAATGGTAGGGTGAATGTGAGATGAAATGAAGGACCTAATCCGAACCACGGTGGAGGCCTGGCATTCCCCACATTCACAAGATGTCTTGTCAGAGGTGAAGGAAGTGTTTGGTAATCAGTTAAATCTGTGCCGGGACCGAGGATTGAACCCCGGCTGCCAGCACAGAAGTCTGTCACCTTACTACTAGACCTCCAGGTCACCCAAAGAAAAGTAAACTAATTATTTTTATTTCTTTGGTGGAGAATAAATCATTCTTCGATTTTAGTTTTGGTTTAATAGGACGACTAAGAAAATCAGGTTAAAACGACCTGCCAGAAGTATTTCAATAATAAAAACCAACCTCCCTATCTGATAAGAAACACGTGTTTCGTGTTATAACTAACATTGGTGTGAGTGCGTGTTTATGTGAAGGTGCGTGCTACGTTCTGATGGGTCTTTGTTCCCCATCCTCTCACACCTTGTACAGGCCAGATACCTCCCCTCGCCCCCTTCAGACCCTTCATCATTCTCCTTGGCCGGACGGGCGGTGACCTTGACAACTGGCCCAGGCAGAGAGGCTGGAGCGAGATGAGCAGACTGCCTACGTCTGTCCGAGCAACAACGATCTATGTCTGGCACTATTTGAAAATAATCTTTAGTAAAGTAGTATTTTTTTTGTTAAAAAAAGTCCGATGGAAGAGGTCTCGAGTTGAGGGCACTGTTTTTGCCATTTTTTTAAAAGAGCAATACGTGTTTTGTTCAAAATGTATCAAACATTGTTCCGATGAAAACCGACTTTGATTTTCTTCACACCGTGACCTAAACATTTGTTAAATATCTGCCAAGGATGCCCTGAAATTTAACGACTCTTTCTTTTCATTTAAAAAGTTTGTCATTTAATGCCACTAAGCTCATGGCAGAGATTCAACAACTGTTGATATCACCATGTGAAGAAAATTAAACTATTGTTTCTTCTTGAGCAAATTTTATTTATTTTGGCCAAAAAATGGGCTTTATATAAAAACTTCAAAGACAAAATCCTTTTTTTAAAATGTCCCCTGCATTACCACCTTAAGGGCTTACGCTGGCTACCTATAACGATTACAATGGTCCTTTTATGACGAACATGTTAATATAAATCGTTCAATAACTGCACATTTGGAAGTTAAACTATCACAGAACACTGGCATTAGTGAACTCCATCGTTGACGGACTCAGCCTAGCTCAAGAAGCAAAGTGAATCTTCCTTAAGTCTGAGGATCTGGTATATCCTTGTCTGTGGGCTAGGCACAGACACGGGAGTAGCCGAATGACCAAACAGTTTGGTTGGACAGTAACAGCGAATAATGTGACGTGAGAGTACGCACACGATAATAGTTGACCGCAACCTATCTAAAGAGTTTGACTTTGACTCCAACCCAACAACAGTCAGACCAACTTTTCGTTCACCCTTCAAATGCGAAGGGGAGTATATCGGATAACGCACACTGATGAATATAAAGTTGGATGGTTTCTACCGCTACTCACACTTCTTCGCTTCAGTCTCACCGTTACACCCTTTGCACAAAATGATCAGAGTATAAACTATTAATTCTCATTAAGGTATATAGTTTCACAGTTTAGCAAAGGTGTAAAAAAGGAAGGGTAGAGCTACTTATGTATGAATCTTGTTGAGATTTTAGTGCGGATGACTGTTGGGATGAGCCCAGTAGTTCCTAGTTCTTCCTTTGTCATAAATCTGATTAGTAAGACACAAATAGACGCAATTTACTCCCCCAATTCCATTTTAAATCCCATGTGTGCCTCAACTTTGGTTTCCTCCCCTCTAAATTGATTTACCAACCGTTGAGTGTCGTGTGCAATGCCAACCTAACAAAACTGTTTGGTTGGTGTTAGCATAGTTCTAACTAATCAGCTGTGCAACTGGAAATCGCCTGCTCCGGTGGCCACATGGCCTAAGACGTCACTCACAATAGACTCGACTACCGATTACTGGGAGATAGGTGTTGGATCCTTATCTGGTAGTTTTTCCCTTAAGTGGTTTCATGCTCTATCTATACGTAAATGTGGGTATACTTCCACTAATCTCAAAATTCCTCGTCCCTAACACATTAGCGTGATAAGTACATAGGGGTGTAACCTGAATGGGTAGTAAGACATGGTGCTAAAAACAACCTGGAAGTCGTTCCTCTACTGTTACTATTTAAACTGTACTTGTGATTATTGTTCTCATCACTCTGTATAACATTCGCTGGTTAGGTATCAATTTATCATATGAGGCATATAATGCAGAACATAGCTAGCTATGTGTGATTGGTCAATTGGGGACCGAGTGGGCGAGAAGACAAAGCAGGTACAGTTGTAACAAGCTTCGTTACACTGCCAACACTCCACGACACGACACTGAGTGTCAACTCTCCTCCCACCCACTCATATCGATTATATCTTTCTACGCGGAGTATTTAATGTTTTATTACTATCGTACACTTGACAATACCTTGCTCTGTCTTATTGTAAATCCACGAGAAGATAACTACCATTAAGTTAACATAAAAATAAATAAAATATATCCTTCATCTCCCGTGTTCTTTTACCAGTTTTTTGTGTGTGTGTTTACACCCTTGCGTTTAAACAAATGGTTTTTATAAATAGGGTGTTCCACAAACAATTGAACACCGCCATAATTAAAACTATTATTACATTTAATTTACCTTTTTCAAGGGGCTTGCCTCGATAAGTGAGGAATTTCCCCCAGACGTTCACCTCTAAAAAGTGTGAAATGTGACATTAGGTCATTTTCAACGACTTTTTAAGATTATTTGTGGAGCTATGAGACAAGGCTTTTTGAAAAAGGGCTCTAGATTTAGCCTTCTTCTAACAATTGATATAGTAATTTTTTGATAGGTTCACAACAGGAAATCTTAAGAAAATTTGAGAATTGGTAGCAAGCTTTACTCTTTATCTTGAGAAAATAAGTTTCTTAAATTTTTTTCCCCCTCTTTATTATTGACATGACAAAGTGTGGTTCTAGGGGAAGGGGTCGAAAGGGAGTGTAAGCTTGGACAGAATAGATAAAGAGAACTACACAGACCATTGTATTTTAAGCATTGTGACGTAACAACGATTGATAATTTCTCGCTTACCAAGGTGGCTGACTTAATTGTTTTATTTATCCGGTGACTGACTCATTGATTGACCTATTACACGAAATGTAGGACTGGTTCTATCAGTAGGTAGAATTTGAGTTTAAAGTTTTTTTTAAGAAACCACTAGAATTGAAGACTCTTAAATTTATTTTTATTGCTGACTTATAATGAATGTTAAACTCTGGTGAACACTATCATAATTATTATATAACAGGCATGAAAAAGTACCCTGATTTAAAGTATTATGTTAACTGTTGGTTTTTTGGGGGGGGAAATATTATGTAGAGATTCTATTTTCCCTTTAGAAAAAATGTTATGTACCCATCTATAAAAAAAACTTTTTTCTCATTAGAAATTATATATATGTTATGATATTATTCTTGTTTTTTGTGTCCTGGAATGGCACTTGTTGTGATCTTGCTAACTCGAATTTTCCACACATCCTTTTAGGTTTAGCTTCTTTTAAGATCATCCTATAGTTATCAATTTTTGATCATCTGTTGCAGGTACAAGAGAAACCATCACAAAACGTATTCTCCTCTCCTCCCCCTTTTTTCACCAGCTCATGAATATTAAAACACGTTTTTTGTTTATAGGCCTTTTTTTTATCGTCATTTCTAAGTCCAAAGTTTTCTCTATTTTTAGGTAAACACTTGTTTACCTTTGTGTATATATTTTTTATTTGGGGTCTTTAAATTTATCTTCAGAAATATGTTTCTGGCCTTAGCCGCTTGAAAAATAATTTAAAGTTTTTTGAGACATAAATAAATGGTGACCAAAGCATCTTGATTTACATTCCTTTATATGTCATTGTCAGTTAAACATAGTTGACATTCTGTCGGAAGTTTCTCTAATACCAACTTTCATTCCTGAGCTAGTGATAGATTTGGAATGCTACTTTCTTATCATGTTGATGTTAAAATAAAATTAAGTTTTTGATATTAAAAAAAATTTGCTTATATTTATTTTTATTATTTATAAACTCTATAAATCTAGTATAACTACCTTTTTGATGGCAGGTTTTCATTTGATTGCAGATGGTTCGTAGCTTTTTGGTAAAAAAATAAATATGGGAGAGTTTCTTGGCCTTTGGAGTAGCAGTCTTATGATTAATTTGAACTAATTAATTAATCAATCACCTAGGTGGCTACATTTTCTAAGGCGTCACTCCAACAATATACTAGATTGCCGATGATGGGGAGTTCAGGGTTAGAATTCCAGTTGGGTGTACGTTTGTGTACACGTCCTTATCCCTAACTCACGAGCGTAATTAGTACGTAGGTGTATTACCTGGATGGTGAGTAAGGCTCATCTAATTTGATGATAACCAGAACTAGCAGTACAGAGTAAAAATCTTCTTTTTTTTTTAGACACCAGCCCTGACATAATTTTAAGTAATTTTCATTTAAAAAAAATTCATTAAATTATTCCAAACTTTCATCATTATAATAATAACTTATTAAATGAGTAAATTATGTTTTAAGGGTGGGTGCGTGGGCAAAAAAATTGGTAGAAGGCTATCTGTAAACTTTTTAAGATACACAGAGCTATCTAAAAATGTGGGGCTCTGTGCATTCATTATATGACGGTCATAACTTTTCTTTTGAGTTAATTATTGTTAGTACTATTCAAGATCATCCACTCCTTGCCTTGCGGCTTTGGTCTGCGGTTTCTATCGCCATTGTTTTATTGTTATTACTAAGGCAGAGTTTACGAAGGAACACCTAAACATTATAAGAAACGAAATTTTAAAAACAGATTCAAGTAGTTTCACGTTAAATTTTAAAATATAGTTATTAACTAAGCCAATTAATATTATAAAAATGGTTTAGTATGTATTTTGTTCGGTACATTTAAAAAAAATATTCAAAAAGGATTCAACGAACTGAGAAGCTTTATTAATGTTACCGATGGTGTTTTTATTGGAACTTAAGAGGGATTTAGCTAAGATCAAAAACTTCTTTATGGCTACAAAATTTTTGTTATTTATAAAATAATTTAAATTAGTATTTTTAAGGTGGAGTGAAAGGGAATGCGAGTTAAGGTTCGTATTTTTACGTTTAAAAAAATAATTACAAAACACTTTTGTCCAATTTAGATACTTCGGAAGATGCGTTTAGTCTGATTTTTTGCCCAAAGTAATCTCACCAGTTCTTGAATATCCGTCATGGGCAACGTGAAGCTTGAACATAAATTTTTCACTTCATTTAAAATGTTTCTGTTCAAATACCACTGAGATCATTACAACTATTTAAAAACTGTTGGGATTACTAAGTGTTGAAAATTGTATCAGCGTAAGCAATATTTTATTTGTTTTAGCTAAAGGAGGTAATTTTATAGGAAAAAATAACAAAACTAATATGCTGACCTACCTTATTTCACCATACCACCTTAATTAAGATAGCCAGCTATACCGATATTCTCCTGGGAAGAATGTGGGTAAGCGCTCCTCACAATCTTATTTATTTAATAAATTCATTCAAAACAAAATACATTCTCGACCTTGTAAAAATTCGAGTAAACTAAATTATATTAATAATTAATGGTAGTGCCACCGAGAAATAAAGCATTAATAATAAAGCTTACCTTTTCAATATATATATATATATATATATATATATATATA
>CABFOW010000101.1:276015-297219 GCA_902141385.1 Timema californicum | reverse complement strand
TTTCTCTTATACATATATATATATATATATATATATATATATATACTATTTTAAATAGGCGGAAATAGTCATGGGGTATAGAACCTATTTTATTCCATATAATGGCAAAAATTAAAAATATTTCAATCAACACATCTGAGAAACAAACTAATTTAAAAAAAGATATGATTATTTATGTTGGTATCAGTAATTCACCCTTTGTGTCTAGAATAACCGCCAAGTAATCCTGCTATAGGTATTACATAACCAATATACTTTCAGGCGTTGACGGCTGCATCACCATTATATTAGTGTCACGTCTCCTTTATAAGGGATCATCTATAAACCACGTAACTCCGTTGAAAAGGGGGTCGGGGGGACCCTAATATTGACATGATGTTGCTTGAGGGTGATGGTGGGTACATAACACAGATCTTATGATTAAATTCTAAGGTTCGAAAAAATAAGGTCATTGTTAATTTTTTCGCCGTTGGTGATACTTATAAAAAAACTTAAAATTCTGAGTTGTATTAAATCTGAGTCCATTTTTATTTTGTAACACCAAATATTTCCTATGAAATAATGACATTCACTCTTGGTGTGAAAGTTAAGTAATACAAGCTTAAGGAGGGGAGGAGTGAAATTTAATGTCTACACGGCGCGGAAGGATAGAAAGATAAATTTAAAAAAAGCCTTACCTGTTTTATGGATGACCTTTAATATTATCGGAACTTTGTTCTTAATTTTACTTACCTTGTGGTACACTATACATGGTTGAGAATGTTCTTATAGCCAACTTCAGGTTAAAAACTCGTTATCTCACCTTCACAGAAATAGAGAGGTTCAGATCCAGGTTAGACCTTTTTTTATTATTGGTATGCTTTCTTCCCGTGGATCACGATTTGTTTAGTTTATTATAAATTGATGTTTCACGCAATAACAAACTCCTACATAAATTTAGCTATTAAAAGCGTATATATCCCGAATGGGTAGTAAAACGCGGTGCTGAAAAAGTAGCTATTAAAAAACTGATATATTGAATGGGACTGTACTCCGCTGAAACCAAACTTAAAGTGCTGAAAATACAATTAGGAAGTTTGTTTTAGAATGTAAGTCTTCGCAAAATTAAATGTTATTTAAGTTTCATCACTTTACAAATGTTGTGTTTTTAAGTCATGGAACACATTTTTAAATCCAAGGACAGTTATATATTTGGACACAATAAAATAGCGAACCTTCGTAAATATAAGTTAATGCGTTGGAAACAAATATCAATTTTAGATTGTGCTGGTAATTTTTTAATGGGGATTTTCATTTTTCTCCAAGTAAATAAATAAATGCTGGTTGATTTATTTAAATTTTGTTCATTCAAATCAGATCAAACCAAGTATGTTATTTCAAACCGTGTGTACAGCAGATGGGATTAGTACTTTTTTTTACTATCTAATTAGATTTTTTTAGTTTTAATGGTATCTTGTTTATTTAAATGCATGCACTAGGATGTGTATACAATACTACCATGCATTTTGAACCCTAATAATAACCTTGTACCTTTAAAAAAACATGAAAATACACCCCATTTAAATCAACAGATGTTTGACGCTGGGTGCGGTATTGGAAATGGGGGGTGGGGTAACCTTTCCTTATGGTCGAGCTACGAGACAGGTTTGTTTGTTTTAGAAAACTTCCATGGCAAGTTCAAACGTTTTCATCAACATACAGATTTTAAGTTATAATTAATTACCTTTCAGCAAATAATAGATTTAACTGATTTTAACTGTATTAGTTTATGAAAATAAGTGTATAAACTTTCGCTCTAGTGAGAGGCTTACTTTATGGGTGCCACTTTGAGGGAGAAACAGCTCATAGTGTCCTGACTTAATAATAAAAACATCCTTAACTTATAATTGTATTTTTTCATCATGACATAAAATGAATAAATTGGTGTAGTTGTATTTTGTCATCAAAACATAAAATGGATAAATTGGTTCAAGGTGGGTTAGATCTAGCTAGTTTCATTCACCGTTTACCTGTATCAAATAACTGAGACTGTATATCCAACACGTCGCGAAAAATTAGCAATATCACCTTTTCACGTTTAAAAAAAAATACAATTAAAAATGTAAGGCTTATAAATGGTACTGAGCCAAATCGGTATCTTTCATTTCTATTTTTATTCTAAGCCCTACTTTGAAATAACACCAACTTAAGTTTTGCATGATATTCTAACGTCAGAAACGCGTATCATTGGTCCATAAAAGAGCCACTTTAACCAATTACGTCTCTCCGATGAACTTCCCATAGCATATTCATCCCTCACTTCCAAGAATATAAAAAAATAGTTTCTTACTTTAGTATTCTTATTTCATTTTTTAAAAGCCAAATGAGCGTTTGCCACATGTTGTAACGTGACCTTCCAAGGTAGTACAGTCTCGATCATAAATTTGCGTGTTATTTACGTATTTAGAGAAGTGTTGCAGTTTCAGCCATTTTATGTGAATGTGACTATTCTTTGTAACAGATAGAATTGACTTTTATAGTAATAAAACTGTTTTCGTGTGAATAACTTCCAAATATGTGATAATGAATGTACTGTCACCCAATCTTTTGAATCTGAACTATAATAATGGATGTTTATTAGTCTTAAAAATTTAATTTTTTAATTTTATCACGTCCCCAGCTTATATAATTTACTAAATTACTCAAGGAAATGACTTAAACTGAAGGAATGACAGAGGTCTTCCTTTAAGAACCTGTTTTGGTTGATATAAAGTCGTTTCTTGGGTTCTCGGTTGTATAAGCTTAATTTTTTAAAATATATATTTACATAAATTCAAATGATTATATATTAAGAATTGGGCTCTAAATAAAGTCTATAAGTGTTTGTATATTAAATATTTAATACAGTTTAAATATTATTATATAGTAACTAGTGATGTCACATTTACATGAATTATTAGTAAGCCTAAGAAAAGAAAAATTCCCTTAAATTTTTCCACCTGTTTAAATAAAACGAATCCAATCTATATATCACATGTTTTAAAATTTACACTTCATTTAAATTTCTCCTAAGTTAGTTAACACCAGAAACATCATCAAATGAGATACAACAAAGCAATTAGAGCTATTCCAACTATTTTCTCACACTCGCGTAACGACATTAGCGCTTGATGGTTGAAAGTGACACTAACCCGTCTGTTGTAGAACAGATATGTCAATACTTCAAGATTATAATAAAAGCTTTTACGAATTCATCTTTTCCCCCTAGGGATTCAGTGATAGGAAATTTCAGCTGAAAAATTCTCATTTTTATTTAGGGAAGATCCAAATAGTTTTAGTTAGTTTGTGTAATCAAAAGGAGTTTGGCAGTGAGAACCGGAAACCCAAATGATAGAACCGGAAGCGGTTCGTCACTATTATTACCGACCAACAAGTTGAGTTTAGAACTGTGGAATAAATTGATGAAATATTTAATTTAAAAGGCCTTTTGCAAAGAAGAAAAATCGATCTGAAGAACTTAAAACATGTCCGGTTCCGGAATCTCTATGGAAGCGCCTATAGGGGGGGGGGGGGTCACTTCACAGAGNTATAAACATCGTGAGGTTGAAAAGAGACAGCTTAAAACTGTTCGGGGTCCGGGAACCCCATGGAAGGGCCTATAGGGGGGGGGGGGGTCACTTCACAGAGAAAATTTTGAATTCTAGATGTTTCTAGAAGGTATTTGAATGACATATCCTTGATGTGTAATGTAGAATTTTTATCAATGCCTTCCCTCTCCCCATGAAGTATAAAAAGAACACGGTAAGAAGAGAATTTTAGGAAATACAAACATATAGGCCTATTTTACAGTCTATATAGAATTTTTTAAACTATATTTTCAGAATTAATATTATTTACCGAAATTGACATCAACAGATTACATGACTTGTTACAAGAATATATGAAAATAACTTGAGTAACTTATGTAGCTGTTGGATACCATCTTTCCTACCGTTCTTACTACATTCTGATGTCCATAGGAAGCCCATTATTTGAAAACTGGAAAATAAATGTTGACACAATGGCGGAAATAAAAATAACACAATTTTATGTACACTCTTAACATTTTAATTAATAAAGTAAAGAGAAGAAATACGGTAACACACAAGGATGTGTAGGCCGATTATTGGAAGCTTTTGATACATTTATTATATGATCTCTATAATCAATAAATCTTGTTATTTCATACTACTACAGTGCGAAATTTTAATGGCTTTCAATCAACGTTGGTGGCTGAAAGTGAACTCCCCATATATTTTTAAAAAAGATCAGGCTTTATTTGTAATCGGAATACATGTTTGTTTACGTTAGAATCCTCCCTTTAACGTATTTAAATTAATGGATTTTTGTATTAAAATATTGGTAAAATGTAATTTATGATTGCATCTGACTCAAATGAAGACTATTAGTGTAAAACTTTGTACAGTTATTTTAAACAAACTCGTAGAGAATCATATGAGGTGGGTTGCATTTCTGACACCCTCTTTAGAGACCCTCTTGTAGCATGATTCATAAATAGTCCGTCATCACTTTAAAATTTGCCAAGTTTAGGGATTCAAGTGCATTAATGATGGTTAGTTTTATTTTTGCTCTTGTGTTAAACTAAATGAGAAATATCAACAGCCCCCCTTAGGCCAGGGCTAGGTCGTTAAGTTAAACAATAACTAAAACTATTCTTATATATATGTTTTTAAATATATAGTCTATATTTTAGCACCTAGTCCCGCTTCGGTAGCCGCATTGTCTAAAGCTTCACATTCGCAGTAGGCTAGACTGCCAATGAAGGGGAGAACGAGGTTCGAATCTCGGTCGGGTGTACTGAGGGTGGTTTTTCTAAAACGGTTTTCCACTCTCCCTCCACACAAATTCCGCTATACAATCTATAAATATATAATTTTCCTCATCCCTAAAACCATAAGTGTAATTAGTACATAAGTGTATATACCTAACGTGTAGTAGGACGCGGTGCTAAAAAAAAAAGTACAGCGTCTTACTAACCGTTAGGGTTTTACGCCTTTTTTTTAATATACATAAAAATACTCAGAAAAGGGGCCTTAAGATAGTCGTAAGCCTCAATTCCCTAAAAAACTTAATAAGGATGTGCACAAACTCCCCCCATTCCTCTTTGTTCCGCAACCACATCTTTTATTACCCCCCACCTATATCAAACCATCCTATTTTAAACACCAAATTATATGACCTCACTTTAGCCACTTAAAAAAAAATTCTTTAAATTTTCGGAAAACATGTAAAACGGGGAATTTTGTATTAAGAAAATATTGGCAACCCTGGTGCTCTTGGATACTCTTTATGAATAATAAAATATCTTCGTGATGCGCTCGTGTTAGAGCAACGTTTGTATGATTATTTCCACGCCATCATCATAAATATATATATATATATATATATATATATACAGTTTGTTTGTTGTCTTGTTACTGTGAAGTTTTTTTTTTCCACCGCGTGATATAAATGCTTTGTAGGTATTTTAACATTTGAAATAATGGCTTCAGCCATACTATCAAGCATTACTCATCTTCTTCCTTGATACACTTTTTTTTTCTCTCGTTACATTTTAAACATTCTTGATTAAAAAAACTCTTTGTAAAAAATGCCATTTAACCGTCAGGCATTTTATACATCGATATATATATGATGAATCCACTTACGAGATAAGCTCCAACCTCTTTTCAAGTTTATTTTTTTAAACCTGTCTTAATGGGTTATTTTTATTTTATTCATAGTATAAGTTAGAAACAAAGGATAGCTGGGAAATTTTTCCTTAGGCTTTAATTAACTTCATATAAATGTAACTAGAATTATTTCCATCTCAAAATAAGTAATATCAAGATTCGACAACAAAAACAACAAACGCAACAAAAATGGGTATAAAAAGTTGTTTTAACTAAAGCAGGCCTTGTAAAAACGTCCATGATATCATCTCCAAATATAAACTTAGTGTAAATTCTTTTTAAAATGTTTTAGCCGCCTTGTGATTTTACTACACGTCTTAGCAACCAGCCCGGCATTTTAATTGGGTTGATGGGAATGTGTTGAATAAATGTTACAACTTACTTATCTGGTAATTTAATGACATATACACGTTTGTCAAAAAGAACAGATTTTACGGTTTAGGGGGGAAATCTTTTTTTAAGATAAATTATTAACATTATTTTGCTCTAATTATCAATATAACATTATTTTAAAACTTATCTTTATAGAGTTAATAATATTTGTTCAATATTATCAAGGTGAGAACTTTTTACTTTTCTAACTCGTTTTGGAAATTCTTGTTATTATAATACATTTTTTAATAGTAAGCTTTAGTATGAATTCATTACCTATTCGTGAGTGAATTAGTTGTATTTAACTCGCTTAGGGGGCTGCATGTTCGGACGCGCTACCCTAGCAGTAGATTAGACTGCTGATGAAGGGTAGACCAAGGTTGGAATCTAGTTTGGGTTTACTGAGAGCGGTTTCCCACGTTCCCTTCATGCGAATCCGGGTACACTTCCTCTAAATATAACCTTCACAATCCCAAATACTATTAGCGTAATTAGTACATAAGCGTGTATTATTATTATTATTAGCACCGCGTCTTACTACCCGTTCGGGTCATACGCTAATGTGTAATGGTAGGGTGAAGATGAAATGAAGGACCTACAGTTTTAACGTGGAATCCGAACCACGGTGGAGGCCTGGCATTACCCACATTCACAAGATGTCTTGTCAGAGGTGAAGGAAAGGTTTGATAGTCAGATAAATCTGTGCCGGGACCGAGGATTGAACCCCGGCTGCCAACACAGAAGTCTGCACCTTACCCCTAGACCGCCAGGTCACCCCATAAACGTGTAACTCGAACAGCTAGTAAAATGTGGTGCTAAAAACAAAACAAAAAGTTAATTTAGGAGAAACCACCCACAGTAAACTCAGCTGGGATTCAAACCCCGACATTCCAATCACTGGCAAACAAGACTGAAAGAGGTTAAACGTTTAGGTAGAATTCCCACATCAACGCGGGTTGTTTTAAAATTAAGTTAATTTATAAGTCGTGTGGTGATATAATCATTTTATGAAGTGTACGTTTAATAATACAAATTTAAAGATACTACTTCTTGGCTATAGTTATCTTAAGGAGTTATGTCGGTTGTTACTCAAAGTTAAACTGTAGCCGAGGTAACTCATTTTTCACGTACATTCGATTGGATCGAGGCGGCTTCAGACAGCGCCAGCATATAACAACTAAAGAGGCGCGCATGCGCTCAACCTAAGGAAGATGGGATCGTCCTAAAACGTTCGCATCACGCATAAGATCCCCGGCGCAACAGTCGTTAAAAAAACAAAACGAGACTGAAGAAAACGAGGGAGATTTCTCTTCATGATTCAAACCATTATAAAATAAAACTGGACACGAGCCTCAAGAGGATTAAAAACAATCGATAAAAATGAACAATAAATTACGTTAATAAATTCTCAAAACTTAGATTAATAGTACCTAGATGGTACGATATAATTTTTTTTAAAGTAATAAGACGGTTGATTTTAGGTCTAAGTTTGAAGTATATTCGATATTAAGTGAGGTCTAATAACAAATATTATCCGCATATTTGACTCAAATGACAGTTTAACTCAAAATTATTATCTATAGAAGTTTTGTTTTTTTGTTTTAACCAATTGAGTTTCACTTATGATTAAATCATAATTTGTGTCTTAACATTATTTCTTTTTTTACTTCGTATTATTATTGTTGTCTTTCCGGATTATTTAATTTGTAGGCTTATTTATTTTTGGTAGTTAGTTTATGAGTATTACAACTTGATTTTAAAATTAATTTATCAGCATTTACAGAGCACAGCACTCCCTGTAAAAAAAACTGGGGGAGTCAAGGCATAAATCCCCCAATCAGATTTATCAAGGGTGTGTTTTCCAAAATGGATTACCACTCTCCCTCCACGAGGACACAGGTACATTTTCTCTGAATTCTATCTTGAAATTTATACTCCTTCATCGTTATTAAAGTTATTAAAATCCGTAAATCCCACATAGGTGGTCGTGTGGTATAACGCGTCACACTCGTTTTGGACTGGATTGCTGGTGACTGAATCCCAGTCGGGTGTACTGATGATATCCCCCTTCTATCCCCCTCAACCCCAAATGGTTTCTCACTTTACTTATGTGCAAATGCAAGTACAGTTTCTCTAAAAGTATATCTTAACCATCCCTAATCCACCCTCTAATTAGTAAAGGTGGATGGGAAGCGGTGAAAGGGGGTAGGGGGGGGGGTCCTTAAATTCCGGACGAGTTGTATGACGCGGTGGAGTTACTATTTTGTTTCACTGTTAAATCTTGATTCACACATTCACCTAAACCATGACATAGCAGTTTAACACGCTTTCATGAATATCCACTGACCATTTGATGCCTTCCAACGTCAATTTGAAACAGTTGGGATAACCATGACGTTTTCTTTTCAGGCAAACGAACTTCATTTTCAAATAATATGTGCTCTACATCTAATTTGAAATATATTTTAAAAACTAACAACGCACATAATAAGTACAGTGTTATGTATTTTATAAAATGGCGTTAAAATATATCATCACAGTTTTTTTCATGTATTAATTACGCTAATGATTTTAGATATTAGGAAGGCTATATTTAGAGGAATTGTACCAGTATTTGCGTGGAGGAAGAGAAGAAAGCAATTTGGTAAAAAAAAAAACCTCTGTTACCTCTGTACACCCGACTGAGTTCGAACATCGATCTCTCCGCCATCGGCAGCGCCTTAGACCACGAGGACACAGAAGCGGGTTGCCACAACGTTATGTTCCTAAAATTTCTTCTCGAGGCAGGCGGATCTCCAATCCGCCCTTCATTTGAAAAACCCACTTGGGTGCTTTTGCTTGTATAAATTATGGAGACACGAAATATAAATAATAAAAGGTAAACATCAAAAGTAGAAATAAACACGAATCGGTTCAGATACTATTCCAACAATATTTCATTCACGATAAACATAAAAAAAAAAGCTCAAGCTATTTTAAGGGTTCTTCGATATAATCGATTGATTTGATATCGCGCGAATAATGACTCACAAAACGTAGCCTACGCATTGTCCTCTTTACTTGATTCACAAGTGACGCTTGTTGCCCGTACTCGCGGGGAATGTTTAATAGCTGCGCATGCGCAGGATGGTTATAGCCATTCAAAGAGAACCCAATTTGCATTGCGCATGCGTATCACTAGTTTGTATCATACTAGCCGTGACATGTGTGTTTCATTGTTGTAATTGTGTTTGAACATGAGCGATTAGTGTTTATTTTTGCCTAACGTGTAGGGAACTTAATATTATTATTTGTACTGTACAAACCGATAGTGTGTTTTATTTATGTTCAATATATTATTTCATGGGTGACCTGGCGGTTTAGGGGTAAGGTGTCGCACTTCTGTGCTGGCGGCCGGGGTTCAATCCTCGGTCGCGGCAAAGATTTATCTGATTACCAAACCCTTCCTTCACCTCTGACAAGACATCTTGTGAATGTGGGGAATGCCAGGCCTCCACCGTGGTTCGGATTCCACGTTAAACTGTAGGTCCTTCATTTCATCTCACAATCACCCTACCATTACACATTAGCGTAAGTGCTTTTAACCCGAACGGGTAGTAAGACGCGATGCTAATAATAATAATATATTATTTCAATTAATTAATTAATTACAGCTTTTTAAAACTTGTGTTGTAGCTTGATTGGCTCTCACTCTTCAATCTTTCGCATTGATTTTCTATCTCGTTCTAATGTATTTATAAAATTATTATTTTATATAAATGGTAAAAGTTCCATTTTCATAGGAAGGGTATTATCTGAGAGCTAGAAAAACTGCCAAATCTTCTTTCACGTATCCATACGTCTATTTATGTGATTTACACTTGTCAATACCTATAAAATAACACCAATAATTGTTAGTACAACTCTAGGGCCTATCAATTTTGGTCGCAAGAAAAATATATTTTATTTTATAAAAGTCCCTTACTATGAAAATTAGACTGTATGTGCACCGCTTATTATTTCTCGGCTGAACTATCCGCATGTTTACACTAATGGTGATAGGAATTAAGAAAGAAGGATTTCGAATAAATGCACCCGCATGGGGTGTGGAGAGAGCATGGGAACACATTTAGGAAAAATAATTCCCTTGTACCACCCGGCTTGAATTTGAACCCAGGAACTCACAGACAGATCAGACATGATTCACGTCATAGTCCGTGTACCCCCAATTTTTGGAGGCACCGCGTCTTACTACCCGTTAGGGCTATACGCCTATGTACTAAATACATTGTGTTAAGGATCAGTATGGTTTAATTGAGAGGAAGTGCACCCGCATTTTAAAGAAGGAAGAGAGGAAAAATTCAGGGAAAACCTTTAATGCACCCGACCGGAATGGAGCCCCAATATTTCAGTCTTTGGTAGTCTAATCTAATACGAAAGTAGCGCGTTAGACCATGCGGCCACCGAAATGGGTCACTCATATAAATGGTTTTATTTCTATTCCAGGTTAATACGGTGGCATTTCCTTAAAATGGATTCCCCCTGTCATATTTTCCTTAGATCAACTATCAATCACCCACTTCGCCGTTTCGGAGGTCACAATGTCTAAGGCGTCACTGTCGAGATAACTGCAGATGGAAGGGAGGCTCGAATCCCAAAAGGATGGTTTTCCTACGTGGTTTTTTTCTCCCCCTTCAGTCAAATGTGAGTGCACTTCTAAATTCACCTTTCCTCATTCCTAACTCACTAGCGTAATTAATACATATGCGTATAACCTGAACAGGTAGTAAGACGCGGTGCTTAAAAAAGCTACTTCACTTGACCTTAGACCGAACCAATAAAAAATAGTGCCTGTGGTAGATAAAAAAAAGGTGGTAACATCATTCATTTGGTGACAACAAAAGACTGCGTGAAAAGGGTACAAACTGCGCGTGCGCGAGATTCTCTTCGTTCCCGGGGCAGACAACCGTAACGGGGTGAAATATCCCTCTTCTCTTTGACGGCTGATGTCTGCAGTACCCACTAGGCTCGTAAACTACGCAAGCGACAATAACATTTAAA
Organism: Timema californicum; assembly: GCA_902141385.1. Classification (NCBI taxonomy): domain Eukaryota; kingdom Metazoa; phylum Arthropoda; class Insecta; order Phasmatodea; family Timematidae; genus Timema; species Timema californicum. The sequence goes on along the minus strand of CABFOW010000101.1, from coordinate 286,096 downwards.
ACTTATTCTCTCGTCTGTTGGTATTTGCTTTCTTTAGGGTATTTAACGCGCAAGATCAAAAACATCACACATCTCACAAACAAACAAACTTAACCTCAGGTTGCCATTCGTCTCCGAAAAAAAGTATAATATATCTAACTGTTTGTGTCCCCGATTTGTAAAATGGATTAAAACAATTGAAAACTATATATGGATAAATGTTTTAATCGTGTCATTTGTTAAAAAGTTAGAATGCAAAATCTGTCAACGATCTTCATTATCATGTCAAATGACTAATATTTTCCCCTCATTCCGATTTTTTTCAAACCAAAGGTGGGGGTCGCGATAAAAGGGAAGTATTTTTGCAGTTTTTACAGCGAAACTTTGTTTAACCAATTAAACAAAATATTGTCCATTATAAACAAAGAGTGTAATTTCATTCACACGGTGACATTGACAGTTCTTCATTAAACTCGTGTGTTTTTACTGTATAAATACATATTTGATTTCCTTAGCCTAAATTTTTGCTACAAAAAAACTGTAAAAATACTACCCCTAAATTGCAATCATTAACATACCTCCTAAAACATCGCCGGATGGTATCGGTTTAACCTCTACTAATTGACAACAATAAAAGTCTACTCTATCGTGAATGGACTATATTCATCTTATCGTCCGATACGACATGGAACGGTTTAACATCAAAATCAAGTTGTGCTTGTCATACTTGAATGTAGTCTTGTTTGAAAGAGAATAGGTCAGTAGGGTCGAGACACTGCTTTTTATGTTTCTTAACCCCCTCCCAACCCTTAGTTGATTTGTCACGCTCAACAGGGTGTTAAAAAAAAGAAAGAATGTCATGAGGTGTTGTGGGACAGTTTTATCATACGTTCTGACTATCCTCCATTCACTGTAACTTAAACCTTTTATCACAGCTAAAAATCTCCGTATTCATCCGTTTCATAAAAAATTTTGTTTTACTGATTTGACAAGTGACGTGGATTGACATCGCTCGCCGAGGTGATAATACATATCCTAATTAAGTGTGTAAAGAAGGACCGATTTATAAGTAACTTTTTAACAATCAAAGAAGACTAAAACTACCAAGAGAAAATAAAGAAAAATCAAAATCATTTTACAAATAAAAAATAACATTCTTTTGGCACAGTTAAGTACTTACATAAGTTTAAAATAAATGTGTCTTCTGCCTAACGTATTGTGATGATGTCTAGGCCAGGGGGAAGTTGAGGGGGTGTCCTTAATACTTTATTTAAATTGATCCACTTAATTTACATTTTATATTTCATACACATTTATTCCAAACCATCATTCTTAGTCAATTTTCATTATTTTACTATGAATAAGAGATACATTTAAATACATTTTGAAATTGACATGTTGGCACTGAAACCACCCGTTAATAAATAAACTTCACCCACCTAATTTTTTTCTCCACCTGAATTAAATATACAGCCAGAGCCGTACTTGTTAGACTAACCAGTAAAAAACTAATTACTTTTCCTATGTGCACATTGTAGATCCATACGTTTTGGATAACTAATGGGTTATTTTATCTTTTTTTAAATCGAGTTTTTATGCTTTCATTAGTTTTATTAACATATTTATATAGATTTTGAAAATTTAAAAATGACACCTGAATATGGGAATCGAACCCGGGACCTTTGGCTTTGACTGGTACCTGGTTCGATTCCCGTGTCCATGTGTCATTTTTCAATTTTCAGAATATAATATCTATGATCACTAAAAAGCATAAATAATAGGTTTGGCTATTTGATTCTTAAATAATATATAAATGTTTAGCTGTTTAAACTACGAATGCTAGTTTTAATTTCTTAACAAACATATTACTGTTCCAATTATGTTCGATCGCCATAGAACTATAATAAATACAGAGACGTAATGATTAACTTCCCATTAATTCACCCCGCTTCCCCCCCTCCCCCACTTGAACTCCCGAGAAGTACTTTGACCAGTACTTTTTGAAAATTATATATTTTAGTACGTACTGCATTTTACTTTATACCCACTTAAGATAATTCATAGTGTAGTTTGTTAAGCTGCTATCGCGGAGTTTCATCTGACTGGGCTGACCATTATAATGAATGGAAAACGATCAAGGTCAAACGAGAGTCATTAATTCTCAGCACCGAGGTTAAATTCTTCTAACAAGAAACGACGTGATACAAATATATATTTAAAAAATATATATATTAGAAAAAAACCCATCAAAAGTCAAGAAGGCCATTTCATGACGTTTGGTAGAGCAATCCGCAGCTTCGGAAAAGAGGGAAGAAAAATATAAGAAGTCGTGTATTCTCAACCTGTATTTAGGAACAAGTGTCTTGTTTTTTTTTAATCTTTGTTGCGGCGAAAATAGATAAAAAAAATTTGCCCGCTTAAAAAATAAATAAGGATGGATACACGTTCACCAAGAATTTTGTCGAGACTCGATCCTGGGTGGTTTGTTAAAGGGGATATTCAAGAATAAAAGTGGGGATGGTGGCTTAGGGCCCTGGGGTTTTTCGGGGAGGGGAAGGTGGTTGGGTCGTGCTGCGGGGGCGTACCGTGACTTTTTTGTTTTTGTTGTTGTTGTTGTGGAGGGGGGAGGAAAACATTCCAGACGGCGCTGGAGTCACGGATTTTCTTCTTCATATTCTCGAACGAGAAACGCTACCTCCGCGATACGATTGCATGATAACCAAAGTTTTGACTTAAAGAAAGTAAAAAAGAAAACTTTTTCTCCCGAAATAAATCGTGCCCGGTTAAGAGGGGAATTTCGTGTTCCTTAGCACAATGGCTGTTAAGAGAGAGATATATAAAAAAAAGAGACGGTAATAGATATGTATAAATAAATAACCTTATTTTGTTTTGTATCTCTTTTCCCCTATACATACTAGCTTAATCCGTGGAATATAATTGATCACGGACGTTTAAATGAGAAATAAATATAGTACATTCTAGAGGAGTAGAAACGCTCAAATGAATCTCGTATCTCAAATTATATATAGTCTTGATTTTTCAGTTTTGTGATTCAAGTGTTAAAAAAAATGAAAATAACTTGTTATTGGCCTGTTGTTAAAAAGAAAATAATACATTACTTTACCACACAGCGCACGCTATGAAAATGGCGCAGTGGCTAGTAATGTGGTGTGATTTATAGACGGGTTTTATTTATGTTTGTTGGTTCTCGATTGGGCCAAGGGTGATCCTTGCGAGTCAATGGATTACGTAGTAAATAACGTGTGTGTTGATTTAATTCTTTGTTTTTAAATTGAGTGGTCAGATGAATAAAATAGTTCCCGTGACCTCACAATTGCCCTCGAATGTACTGTTCTTTTTGTAAACTCGATGTTTAAACTTTAGTTTTTTAATTTGTGTGTTGAATAACATAATGGTTGTTGAAGATCTGTCCAAAGGTTACGGATTTGGGGGATGGTTTTTAAAGTAAATTCGCCTATATTAGCTTAGAAAGAGGGTGGGAAAAACCCCGCACTTGAATAAAAGCATCCAATCTCGTCTTACGTGGTTTGACCAAGATCGAGTGGTCGGAACTCAATAGTGCCACAGGATTACCAATTGACTTTCTCAAAATGGTTCTTTGCTCTCCCCCCCCCCCCTCTACACAAATGTGGCTACATTTTGTCGAAATTCGACCTTTCTCCTCTCCAATCCATTGAAGTAAGCATTCTAATACCCTAGACGGTTAGTAAGACACTGATAAATATTATAAAAACGGCCACGGTCTTTAAATGAGCCAGTACTTGTCACAAGACACGAAAATATACCGATCCAGCCGACACACACTCCTTTGAACGATTGTATCGTTCGGACAACCCCATACGTTGGACTATGAATATTTTAAGATTATCCATAGGTAATATTTTAATCATTTTATACTATATTTAGTATTAGTGATTATATATATTGAAACGAAGGATTTTAATTTTATGTTAATCTAGCATTAGTTACAATTTCAAGAGAACCAGACACTAAAAAAAACCTTTCTAGACACTTCCATCTTACATTCCAAGTAAAAATAAGATAATCTCTAATATCTTGTGTCACACAACCTTCTACTAAAAAGTTTGGAAAGCATTTTGGTAAATTTTTATTTATTATAGAGTAAGAAATTATATTATAAATGAGTTATGTAAGAATTAACTTGGTTTGTAGCTAAATCAATTGTGCTTCATCAAGCACAAATCTAGCTGCTATCAATTTTGAATCACTAGTGGTTAGTTAAGTATGTTTTACCTATTACGTTACACGTTTATTTTTTGGTTGGAATCAGAAATATATATGATTCGTCGTATGTAAAACTTTAAAAAACGCGATACATTTGTGGGTGCCCACCCACTTTATATGTATAAGGGCGAACTCTTTGTCTTTTGAGTGGCGTGGCTCACAGCCCCCACCCATAAAAATCAAATTGATTCCCCTCACCGAATTTAATAATACTAGGGTCGATTAAACCCGTTTAAATGTTTTTTTTGTTCTTATGAAATCTTTAATTTGTGCTCACAGTTCTCGAGCACGCTCTTATCCAGTTCGGATTCATTGAGATGGTTTCTCTCAATAAACTGGAACAGACTTGTTTTCCTGCTCTGTTATTATTAATGAGATAGGGCTTGATTTTACATTAAGTTACAGAAAAAGACCAATTTTTGGTATTATTTTGGATTCAATTTATTTTTAAAAAATGTAAAGGAGGAAAGGAACAAAGTACCTCCCTCATTCCATCAACAATGTGGTGTCAAAAACGATGCCTTGCATTTAATAAGTGAGCAATTCCGTGATTTAATTATGATCTTTTACGTCACTGAACATTAAAATAGCCGGTTTCTGTTGACACACGATACCTTAAACGACTACAGTCAACGGCTTACGTTGCATGTAACTCATTACACTTTATATAATTTTAGTACTCACTTAAAGCAAGTCTTTATTTTCGGCATATTGTTTTGAAACGATGAATTTTAATTTTAATTAAACACAGTTTTGTTTGAAATTATTTAAGAGATGATCTAAACACTTTATGGATACGTGTGTCTGCCTTCAATTTTCGTGTGAAGAAACTTTTCTGACAGATTTATATATATATATATATATATATATATATTTATACACTTTCACATATTATTCATATGTCAGGTCGTATAATCTGCAGCTGTCCCGTTTAATAGATAGTAGTATAAATACCTAAATAAACAAATAACACTAAGTCCGCCAGTGGGCTATACCGACCGAGCAGCGGCCGCCGTTAGCGATGTTAGTGCCAACGTTTGTGGATATAGGGTGTCATGGAGTCAGCACAGCGAACTTTTAAGCCGTTAATCTCAGTTTTCTAGACCACGTCACTTATTTATTCAAATAGCTCCTCATATGTCCCCACGAGGCCGAGTTGAACCCGTTCCAGACCCACTGGTTCACAGAAAGATTGTGGAAAAACCGGGAATCGAACCCGGTGTCTCTGGTTCAGTAACTAGGAACTGTGACCACTAGACCATAGACTTGTACAATAATAGGCCTAAAGTAACATTTTTATCATGTCCGACGACCAAATAAATGTTTGTATTTTCTCAAAGTTTTTTCCAACAAAAATTAATTGTAGTCAGGGTTGTATGGATATTAGTTTGTGACGCGTTTGTTGACAAGATTTTTTTATAATAAGTTTATGTAAGATATTCTCAATAAACCCACACGAGGATTGGTTATTACCAGGAAAGTTTTGTGCGCATGCGCGTGTTGCTTGCTGGGTCACGTATTGCCAAGCCAGGTAAATCTCCCAGGCCCCCAGGGTAGCAGCGGGCTGAAGGAGGTGTTCCAACAGATTCCTCTCACACTCAAAATATTGCTCTTTTATTTATTATCTTCGTCCGAGGCGTGATTTGTGGTAAGAATTGGTATCTCCTTATTACTACCCTCAACCTGTCGATATAATGTTGGTCTCCGAAAGTGTGTTTTAGCCAACAGCGAGAGAGGAAGTATAAAAAATAAAACTAGATAGTCATTGGTTACTTCTAGGAATTTCTATCATTTAAAAAATCCATGATAAAGTACTATCGTTGCAGAAGAAAAATTTCGGTGGGCACATTGTCGCAATTATCTTAAATTTGTGAGTTATTTAAGATTGTTTTATATGATATGAAGATCTCATATTGTTTTATAATAATTACAATTACACATATCATGTGTACATCATTTGAATAATTCATTTAAATCATTCTCTCATCATTCCCTAACTTGCCTTAAGATTTTCAGACTAGTCGTGGGAACGCTTTACTAACGTTATACAACGACCCAATATAATTTTAAGAACGTAATATTAACCGTGTTTATAGTCATGCCTAAAGGGTTTACAAGCTAAGTCGTGAATTGTTTTTAACATTTTATATTTTTGTCAGGAAATATTTGTGTACTTTCTTAATAAACAAACCTTTGTTTTGAATTAAGATTTTTTAATAGTTGGAGTGGGGGCCTTTCTTTAACAATTTTATTGGTATAAAAACAACTTTAACATATTTATTGAAGTCCATTAAGGTTTTACCATCAAACCATTAAAACTTCGATAAATATGGTAATTTTTTTCTATATATCAATGAAAACATAAGATAAGTTTCTCATTAGTATATATTTTTTAGGGGAAAAAAAGTTTTTTAGTCAAGAGAGAACAAATAAAATGTTATAATTAGTTCCTAAACTCGTTTAAACACACTCAAAGGCGTTGTCATCCACTTAATGATTGTTTTGTCGGATCTCAGTCGGGTCGAAGTAAGTTTCATTAGGTAGTCACAGGACAAGAAATAAAAAAAAGCAGACGAGGTTTGAATGATTCTGAATTCACAATAGGCCCAAGTTTAATTCCAGATGCTAATAACTTGAGGATAAGCCTGGATGGATAGTAAGACTTTAGACGTGGTACGCAAAAGAAAAAGTTTTATAGTTTTCATTGTATATTTTGTTTGTTTTTTATGTTTTTACTCTCCTTTTGAATAACTGTTCAGGCTATATCCATGTAAAGTCTGTTCAGCTTAGGAATTATTTTCTGAAAGGCCTTTTTCCCTACCAGAAATCTATTATATAGTAGGATATTGGTAGGATTAAAGACCTTTCAGAGAGTAATTCCTACCGTGAATGAAGGTGAGGTACGTATATTACGCTAATGGAGTAGAGATGGTTACAGAAAGGGCTGTACCTGCATTTGACTGGCGAGAGAGTAGGGAAATCGTTTAGGAAAACCACCTTTGGTACACCAGCTCGGGATTCAGACCCCGTGATCTAGAACAACTGGGTGCGGCCAACGGGCGCGCGCGAACTGGGCGCTAAAAAAACTGCACTTTTTTCTTTTATTTTTTTGAATTAACTTTTTTCTAGTATAATGCAATGAACTTTTTTTAAATATAAAAAATGCACAATTTTTTAAAATATATTCTTCAATTAAAATTAAAAAATTATGGGTAAAAACTAAAAATGAACTTTTTTCTATAACTAATCATATTTTTCAGCGCAGCATCATATATTTTTAAATGAAGTAAATATTCACTTTTGGAGTTGTTTAGAAAAATCTTAGTAGAAGAAACGTTATTAATTCATATTTATAAAGTTAACCTAACCTAACATAACTATTGCAATGCATTAATACAAGAAAAAGGACATTTAAATAAAATATGATGTTGCGCATAATAAAAGAGTGCATATTTTGATTTTACTCATAGTTTTTAAATAAAAAATAAAAAAGTGCATTGCATTATGCTAGGAAAAAAAGTGATTTTTTAAAGAAAAAAAAGTGGGGCTACTTTTGGCACCCAGTTGTCCGGAACCGCAGACCCCGACCTTTATAGTCACCGGCAAACCAGACAAAGTGAACTTGACATTTAGGCCCTAAGACCATCGTCTCTTGTGTCAACAATTTCTCTCCCCACCGCGTGTCACTACGCGTATGAAATATATGCGTCTTTTTTTTACCACTGAATCTTTCTACCCGTTCGGGATATACACATGTACTAATTAATCTAATGAGCTGGGATGATGAATGTTTAATTTATTAGAAGTGTAGTCGCATTTGCATAGAAAGAGAGTGAAAAGTTATTTTTAAAAAAACATCCTCTATACAACCGACAAGGATTCGAACCCCGGTCACCCCGTCACCGGCAGGCCAGTCTATTGCGAGATTGACGCCTTAGACCATACAGTCACCGAGGCAGGAATGTTTATAAGTGCCTTAATTACACTGATGGAATAAGGAAAACATACTTTAGAGGAAATTTACCCTCATCTGCATGGAAAGAGGGTTAGGAACCATTTGAAGGAAACCATTTTCATTAAATATGACCGGGTATTAAACCTAGGCCTCCCCGTCACCACCAAACTAGACTAAACGAGCCAGACATTTCATCCGCGCGTCCACTGATCTGGGTGTTTGCAGTGTTCAAGGGTGACATAGTGGTCTAGGGCTAAGGTGTCGGATTTCTCTGCTGGGGTCCGGGGTTCACTCCTCGGTCCCGGCACAGATTTATCTGATTACCAAACCCTTACTTCACCTCTGACAAGACGTGTCTTAATCACAACTTGTGAATGTGGGTAATGCTGGGTCTCCACCGTGGTTCGGATCCCACGTTTAACTGTAGGTCCTCTATTTCATCTCACAATTACCGTACCATTACACATTAGCGTAAGTGCTTATAAACCGAATGGGTATTAAGACGTGGCGCTAATATAATAATAATAATACATTGTTCAAGTCAAGTCTACATCTCTGCTAAGGTCTTAGCTTTCATAATCTTAAATCATACATTTTTTTTTAGGTTCAAATATTTTCTAGCATTCCTTGCATATACAATTAATATCCTGTACTTGGGGATGTGTTTGGAGGGTCACTTAGCACTTGTCCTCTAAACTTCTGTATAACATTCCCTTTGAAAAGAAATTCCTCTGCTATGTGTGCTAATATGTTGACACAACTACAATCACCCACATTTTGTTTCTTTATCTTACACGTTATAACTCATAAAATAAACATGGAAAATGACGTTAGCGAATACACGAATCGAACATAAGATAGGCTTAAAACATTGTTCATTAAGACCGCTGAAGACCTGAAACATTATTGTTAAGACTTTAAAATTCACAAGCTCATTTTTTGAACGTGAATTGTTAACATCGCTTACTTAAATTATTTCAAACATTCATGTGGCACATAATAATAATGTCTAGTTAGTTCACTATAAGATATCGCTTGCTTAAATTATTTCATACATTCATGTGGCACATAATAATAATGTCTAGTTAGTTCACTATAAGAATAAACTCAAACCTGACAGTTTAATAAGTAATAAATTAATTAGCTTCTTAAGCTATTATATTTCTAAATTACGATTATAGCCGCATCATATAATTTAAATTATTTGTTTATTTATATAATTCTTTTAAATTTCATTTTAATTATTGGTTAGGTGTAAGAAAAGGCGGTAGGTTTACAGCCGTAGAACACATGGTTTGCTGTATGAATACATTAAAATAAATTTTATGACTTTCTAATTATTAATAAAAATAATAATAAACTTTAATGGCGAAGTTAAGGCTACCGCTTTTTCTTACACCGAACGAATAATTAAAATGAAATTTAAAAGAATTATATAAATTAAAAAAATAATTAAAATAATATGATGCGGCTATAACCGTAATTTAGAAATATAATAGCTTAAGTAGCTAATTAATTTATTACAAAAAAACACCTGGACACGGGAATGCACCCCGGGACTTTTGGTTTATTACGTTAATGATCTAACCACTGAGCTATCCAGGAATTGTCCTTTGGCCAGGATCATAGTTTCACTAATTATTATTATTATTGTTATTAGCAGCATCGCGTCTTACTACCCTTTCGGGTTATATGCACTTACGCTAATGTGTAATGGTAGGGTGATTGTGAGATGAAAAGGAGGACCTACAGTTTAACGTGGAATCCGAACCACGGTGGAGGCCTGGAATTCCACACATTCACAAGTTGTGATTAATACACGTCTTGTAAGAGGCGAAGTAAAGGTTTGGTAATCAGATAAATCTGTGTCGAGACCTAGGA
>CABFOW010000101.1:255848-267765 GCA_902141385.1 Timema californicum | reverse complement strand
AGAACCCTTGTCCGGTGTTAGCAGACTGCTTCAGGGGGACAATACCCCCCTCCCTCCCTGTAATCTCTTCCTCTTCAATCACCGTTTTTGAACGCTGCATGCAGAGGAATGTTTTGTGGCCTTCGACGAGATTCGTTCGTCTTCGTGCGTTCGGCTCTCGTGAAAGATTTATCGAAATAGCTAGAATTATACTGCATTACTGGTATATATTCCCTTCTTATTGTGTTTTTTTGGTTGGTTTTTTTTTGCACTGTGACCGCGGGCGCTCAGTAGTCAACGGAATTTAAAATTTTGTCAATCTTTCTTTTGGAATGTATTGGTGGGTTAGTTTTCAACGTTCTCACTCAAATGAATTTACACCAGACGTGTTTTCGCGATTGACCTGTTGGAACATTTTAACAGAAAATACGTGCTTTTGTCCTCTATTCGACCACGAATTGAACCTAAGTATAATAAATGACAAGATTATAATTAATTATTCAATTCTTTGATTGTAAACCATTAAATTATCTAGAATATATATATATTAAAAAATTTGAAGATTTTTTTTTCTTATTTTCTTAATAGCAATATTGAATTAGACCATATTAGATTATTTTTTTATCAACAATGATATAACGTTGATAATTTCGCGGCACACCCTTTAAAAACCACTGCCACAGACGACTCGGCCACCAAAGCGTGTTGTATGAATGTTAATGACAACATATATTTTAAAAAAACGGAGAGTTGGGCTGATGATGATTCTTCCTTGCTTTTTCTTGTAAAGTGTTAATCTTGAAATAAATACTAGTGTAAAGGATGTTTTAATGGGTTTTCACGTCTACCCAAGATGTCGGGCTTGGAGATGATTGGAGAGTACGTAAGAATCCATTAAATCTGAGAGACCCAAGGAGAGAAAGGGGGTGGGTCCATTATAGATGGTAGCTATATTTAAAAAGTATATGTACCCCGACATTAATAGCCACTCACAACCGTGACTACGTAGTGGATTGACTAATGGAGAATTATGTCTCTACTTTCTTGAGTGCTGTTCCTTGGGGATTAAGGGTTTGTGCCTGATTACATTCCTTGCTTCATTTACTTGCTGTTCCTGGGGGACTAAGGGTTTTGTGCCTGCTTGCATTCCTTGCTTCATTCACTTGCTGTTCCTTGGGGACTAAGGGTTTGTGCCTGCTTGCATTTCTTGCTTTCTTGAACGTAAACATAAACAACAAAAATTAAACTGGTGAATACGTAACTCGAACCTGCTTCGGTGGTCGCTTGTCTTAAGGCGCTCTTCTCGCAATAGACTGAACTGCCGATGGGGGGATATCAGGGTTATAATTTCAGTACATGTACTGATTTTGTTTATTTATAAACGATTTTCCAGTCTCTCCATTCAAATGCGGGTACACTTCCTAAAATTCTACCTTCCTTATACCTAACCTATTATTATTAATGAGCATGTTAATAAGTAATAACTATAATGGTTAATATGACACTGTGCCAACAATACATTTGAAAATACCTAACTGTTATTAGTGGCTCTACAACTCTCAGAAAAATCCTCAACTATCGTGAACCGGCTATAGACGCGCGGGTTTGATACGTGCGGCGTAGATCGGCGTTACGTGAGCTAGGTGATAAAACTAACTTATGAAAGGTTGACATTGTACGCGGAGGAAATAAGAGCGGTCCTTGTGGTCTTGTAGGGGCAGGTGGGGGATGGAGGGTGGGTTGCTTTATCTTGACGAGAAGGAGGGGGTATGGGGAAGGTTCTTTTTTTTTTCTCGGGAGACGTGTCGCGAGCAGTGTTGATGTTATAGTAGCGTGCGTAGAGGTGTGTGCTATGTATGAAATGCTTAGAAATACACACAAGTTCTCAAATAGGTAGACAAGTGTTCAGTTCTTAGGTGTGTGGGAAGGGATTCTATTTCACAGTAAGTAGGATTGAAACTAGTGTATTTTAATTTGTGTGGTTGAACGTACACTTTCTAAACATACGGTTATAAAAGCAGGATTCTTGTATCGGTGATCACTTGGCCTAGGAAGTCACTAGTGTCTAAACTCTAGACTGTCAATAATCCAACAACCGACTCGAAGGCGGCTGCGTTATCTGATAGCTCGTGATCTTAATAAAATCACACATTTGTAGCCGACGATTCCCGCACGTCCATCATAGACTCTGCCTTAAAATATTAGTAAAGAATGACACTGGGTACGGGACTATTCCTGAATAGCTCTGTGGTTAGAGCATTGGCTTACTAAGCCATAGGTTTCAGGTTCGATTCCCGTGTCGAGGTGTCATTTTTCAATTTTCATAATATGAAATCTTGATGTAGTAATCCTCACTAAAAGCATAAATAATAGATTTGGCTATTTGATTATTAATAATGAGGAGGCTGAAGTTCAAAACACAGGATGTGTATGTACTGTTCTCTGCCTCCTCCCCGCCCCCCGAATTGGTTCACGCAAACGCGGGGTACAGTTCCTCGAAATTATACCTTCCTAATTCCTATCCTCTTAGTGTAAATATGCCGATATCCCGGACGGGTATTGATAGGTGTCCTATCTCCTTGGCTAAGGGGTTTGAGTGGCCCACCACCTAGTTCGATCCTACGTGGGCCCAGAAAAAATATTTGCTATTGTCGCCATGCTTTCCATAGCTCTAGGACTGAGCCTTAAGTTAGTTTGTAATTCGTATGCTTATGCAATCTGTGCTAATAAAGCGCGTGTAAAATGTAACTATAAATAAAATACAATGAACTGGTAACCACGTATTAAAATGTTTTAGGCGCCGCCAAGGTTAACCTTCGGGGTGATTTAGTTTTATAAAAATAGCTGAATAATCCATGTTTAGTCTAATATTGTTTAGCTACTATGGATTGTGTTAGATGTATATAAGAATAAATAAGTCACGGTTTGTGGAGTTCATAAAATGAAAGTTAGCTTTAGTCGTTTTAGTAAACTTTTTTGAATGTGATAATTTACCGGGAATTTTTCTTCAGTTATTAAAAAAAGCTAGCAACATTGAATAATAACAACAGTTTAGCTAAACATGAAACTATTTTGTCTTTTAAAATTAGAGATGTGCCTTTCAATCAACTTTTTTTTATAAAAAAATAAATAATACAAGTCTTACAACATGGTACACGAGCAATCTTTTGTTGTGGCAATTAAGTTTGTTTTTAAAATTACATTACAAAAGCGTCACGGAACTATTCTCTAAGCATTCATAGTTATTCTACCAAAGGAATGTGTTTTGTTTTTTTCCTTTTAAGTTTTGTTTCCTATTATTAAAAGGGGCCCCTAGTGAGAGGGGTGTTTTAGTTTTCTACTCTCCAGGGGTTAAAACATTTGACCTCAGCCGACGAAGAAACGTAAAACTAGTATTATTGCTTTGAAAAATGGTAACTGCCAAGGGGTGCGTTTGCACGTCGTTAATTTTTGAATGTTTATATGTTTTAGAGTACCTTTTTCAGTCATTTTATATTTTATTTATTTTTTAAACTTGCCCTCATGAATTTTAGATAATTTCTTTTACACACAGCGGGGTAAATAGCAAAGCTTATTTACAATAATATATAAGGCGCCAGCCGCTAGAACTCAACTTTCTTTCTTAACCTTTTTATTTTGACCTGTTCCTGCCTTTAAATTATGAGGAAGTTGTAAAATAGTTCCAGCTTACAATATTTATCTACCCCCACCCCCCAATTGCCCCTCAAACACTACCCCTCTTTCTGGTAGTTCTTGTTGGACATGAGTTCAAGATTGCGCTCTATTAAAACCACCCTTAAACCTTATTCCTCGTCAACCCTAGTTCTTTTTTTATACATTTGATTCGAAAAATGATATATTTGAAGAATGAGGCAACCGGAATTCATAACTTTTATGTCTTAGTTCTTACACACCACTAGCTTTACCCAACTGAACTAACCGAGATGTGTCCACAAATCCAAGACATTTTCTTCCGTAGAACTTTCCCAAGACTTTAAAACCACGAGTACACATTACGGTTGATGAAATATTACATGGTTTTCTTAGGACGACATTAACTCGGATTGGTGGCCGCATTGGCCTAAGGCAGGAGTCAGCAACCTTTTTGAAATCACGGGCCATATAGGGTTTAAAAAACTGGTGGGCTGGTTCAGAAAAAAATTTCAACTGTATATTTCTCATATACTAATTAGTTATTAGTCTATTAATATAAGCACATTTGTTTGATAATATTTTGCAGGCCAGATAAAATCAGTTGGCAGGCCTTAGGTTTGTCACAATGTAGTTGACTGCTGGTGACAGGTGTCGGGGCTCGAGTCCCGGTTGAGTGAACTCAGGATGGATTTTTTTTAGACGCTTTCCCTTATCCTCCCTTAACTCAAACGTGGGTATATTTTCTTCTGACTCTCACTTTCCTCATACATCCATATCCCATTAGTGTCCGAACGGTTATTAAAACGTGGTGAACACACAAAAAAAAAGGCGAAATTTAAATCCTTGAAATTATCCCAGAAGTTTGAGTAAACCGGTGACTCTAGTGCCCAGATTTAAGGGAGGGTGACGACAGGGGCTAGCACCCCAAGGCCTCCACAACCTCTTGCACAAAAAAAAGTATTGACGTAATTTTCTGTTATCAAGATTAACTAAAAACAAATAACTATATTATTTTTTGTATGTTTTAAACCAGTTTTATTCTGACATTTCCTCTTATAAATAATAACTTTAACATTTAGTTTTAACAGATAATTTTCTAAAAGGAAAAATGAGAGAGTTTGATGGTATCTTATATGTTAAATAAAGATACACAGATACTATTAGTTCACCCTGAAATTAACGAGCTATCATTATTGTTTACAAAGACAATGTAGTAATTGCTTATGAGCACATGGTTATTGGACCTTTTGCACGGGTGGTTGCGCATTCTAAGACCTCAAGTTCGCAATCTCTTGGATTGCTGCTGTTAGGGAGGTCGAGGTTTGAATCTTAACTGGGTGGCGGTTTTCCCTGCGCCACATTTAATATTATCAATAGCTTAACTCGTTAATACACTCTCGATAAGACTAAACTGCCGATGATAGCCGATCAAGGCTCAAATCCCGGTCAGGTGTACTGAGAGTTTTTTTTAAAAAATTAAATGAGCTTATACTCTCCCTTCACGAAAATGCAGAAACACTTCCTATAAATTTATCTTCCTCTTCTTTAAGACATCACCGTAATTAGTACATATAAGCTAGCCCGTACGGGTAGTAAGACGCGATACTAAGAAAAACTCGGTTATAGCCTTGGTGTTGAACGTACTATTCAAAAAGGGAGGGGGAGGGGGATTTAAAAAATGTGTTTAAAAGAGACAACCGGAAGATTTACACGAGTAGTTGACCCATTTGATTAAAATGTCGAGAGACTGGTTTTGATCTCAACCCTAGGGAACTTTACAACCTCTTATAAGTCGTGTGGGAGGTTCCCCGTTCGATTCTGGATAGAATTGACGGAATTTATCCACGCGTTTGACCTGCTATCTGGTTACCAGACGTTAGTTAGGAGTAGTGCTGTTCGTACTTGCTAAGAACCATTTCCGCTCAACTGAACATGGCAGTTTGTTTATTTAGGTTTAATTTGTTATATTATTTTTTATCTTTAAAGATTACCAATGCCCCAACGTAGCTACATGGTTACATATTAAAAATAACTTTTAAATAATATTAACAATTTTTGTTTGTTTGGAGTTTTACACAAATTTTAAAATAATATTTCTAAAAAAAATTTTTTTTAGAATATACTTTAGTTAATTTGGTCTGGAAATGGACCTAGTTTGTAAGTCGTGTTCTTACATTTGTGTCCAGGAAGTGCATGTTAAATACACATAATAAAAAATGAAGACATTTTAACAAAAATATACATTAATAAAAAACATTTTATTTAGTTGAACTCTTTTAATATTTATACTCCTTCCGGTGGTGCTTAGTACCCCTTTTTTGGGGAATATCTTTTCTAAAAACTTGATAAATAATTTGTCACTGCAAAAAAAAAAAACTTTGTGAATATTTTGTAACTATTTGCAATAACATTTCGAAAAGTTATATTGGTATGAGAGGGTGGGAGTGAGCTATTGGGAAGTAATAGGTAGTCCTACACTGAACGTGCTTAGTTGAATAACATTCGCGATCGACGTTAAAACAAAAATCCACATAACATCTGAATTTCTTTGAGGTATCCTTACGTCAATCAGCTAGTAATGTCGTTATGTAGAGGAATAAAAACACCTCATCTAAGAAACATCAACGATATAGTAACGACCGAGAATAGCTCGGGAGAGCTATCAGAATGTGTAAGGCCTCGCGACAAAAAATTGGTTAAACAGTTTCTTATCGAGAACGATAACCTAGGTTACAAAAGTACATACTTGTTTGTTACTTTATAAACTAAATACCCTCAAACTCACTATCCACTATGTCATCTAAATTTATTCACCATCTGAAATCACCACTAATTATGTTGGCGGATTAAAAAAAATACCGAGAAAGAAACCCGTGAGAGAAAAACAGAGGGGGGGCTAAAGGGAGTAAGAAAGATTACCTTTCTTCTCACGATATATATATATCTCATATTTATGTTGGTGGATTAAAACAAATTATAATAAAATAAACTTCCTCTAAAGAAACTCGTGAGTGAGAGAGAAAGAGGGGTGTTGGAGGTAGAAAGATCACCTCTTCTCTCGCAGATATATATCTCTCCCTGCAGGCATAGCTGGCAGGTAGCTCGAGCTGTCGGCTCCAGAGCCCGGAGGCTGCAATCTTCTCTCCCCCCTCTCTCTACGTCACCTCCCCTCTGTGATTAACCAACACGGCTAAGGTAGGCTACAGCAGACGCTAAGAGGCACAGTGTTTGTGTGAGTGTGTTAGTGGCTTTGGCGTTCACACCCGAAGTTGACCAGTCCATGTTCTGCTTGCTTTCAGTACGCACGCACCGAGACCAGAGACGTCTTCTTCGTCTACATCGTCCTTCAACAACGCTACCCTCTTGCGCATGCGCTCTCTTTCAAGTGTCAAGTTTCCTATGTGACGCCCCCCGCGTACCGCCGCGCGGATAAATTTGGGAGTTTTCAGGGGCGCTAGGCGATGGCAGCGGAGGACCTGCAAAGGGTCAGTTGTTGTGGCCTTGTCCAGGGGCGGGAAAGCGGCGGCGCGGTGCCATCGGCTACACCGACCCCTGGACGACGCCTGACGTCTTCTACGCTGAGAGAGCCCATGATCGAGGCCACTAAAGCACCAAAAAAAGGATCGTCAGTCAGATCTCTCACCATGTGACTGGTCTTTTATAAATTTATTTTTCCCCTGAGTTCGTGTGCCGACGATTTTTTTAAATGAGCATGTGTAGTTTTTAATTGATTAATTTATTATTAATATTATTATTCCTTAAAATGGAATGTGAACGTGTGAGGTGATAAGAAAAGTGGTTTCTTAATTGACAATGACTACATTCGTCAGTTGGTTGGTGCTCTTCCATTTCGCCGCAACTCTGGCGGTCACAGTCGCAGAAAAGAACACAGAGTTCGTGAAGGGGAAAAGTGAGTACAGAATATTGGAGGCTCCTTTTTTTTCAACACTCTAATAATAACTATTTAGTGTGTAATTCAGGGTGGCCACGGGTTGGGAAAATATGAGAAACCTTTGGATATATTTGGAGATTTAAAACTGACAGGAAAACATAAAACTTTTACTCGCATACTATTCAAACACTGTTTTAATCAAATTAGATGGGTTTTTAAGTGCATTTCAAAAATAATTGTTTATGACAAATTGAGTAATTTTCTTTTTTAACATCTTCATAAATTCCGATTTCGGTTTGTAAGTTAAATTGGGATTTTTGGGTCAGGGAACAGTCAGGTAATTTTCTTTCTCTCTGAGATTTTGTGGCCATCCTCTATCTCACATTATAATGAAACGGTTTTCTATACGTATTCTATTGTTTCTACTATTATATATATATATATATATAATACATGTATACATATATATACATTTGGTTGCTGTAAGGTCGTTTATAAATTTGGTAACGATTGTATGGCTATAAAAGATCACGTTATTAATCTTAAAATATTTTTTCGCAACTAAACCATATAGACAGAGTTTATTGAATTTCAAACTTTTTTTTTTTTAATATGGCGTGTGGTCGCACTCATTTCCACTTCTTCACTTTTTGATGTTTTCAGAATATCGCCGACTGGACAGCCTCCAGACTGCCCCGTACCAGAAAAGAGGTGAAACAACCAACTTCATTTAGTTTCAAAATGTCATTTCGAACAAGTCCGAGAGATTTTGAGATGTATGTGTTTTAAAAACAACTTTCATCTGAAATTGACAAATATGTAATTTTGGAGTTTTATTAAATAGTTCATATACAGTAAAACCGCTTTATACTCAACCCCGGTAGTCCGATTTTCCGGATAATCCGAACACAATTTTCGGAAAAAGGTATGGGGAAAAAACAAAATCAAATGAAATATATCTTATTGTTAACAAACTTAAAGCTAAAAGAGAATTACAAGAAACAGTGATAATAAAATGTTAACTATTTACATGTTGTAGTCAAGGTAACGTGTTTTCCTGTAACAAAAAGATGATTACAGTACTATAAAAAGATATAGACCTACTGTAAATGTAAAGCTACAGTACATATTACCTGTTTTGCATAATTTAAATTAATGTACATTTTATAATACCTATTCCAAATGTAATTTAAAATTTGTGAAAATACCTTGCGTCTTGATAGGTCATTCCTTCCGTATTCATCCTCTATTCCAAATGTTCGTTAATCCGAACAAGCTTAATAGGTCCCATTTAGTTTGGGACAACGAGGTTCTACTGTACTTTGAGTCTGAACTAAGTTCGAACAAGTTATTCGTACTTTGTTTTAAAATCTATAAACAATGATCTAAAGTTAACTCGTGAAACTTAAATCATATTTTCAACGGGGGCGGGGGGGGGGGGTAAAATAACCAGCCAAAACAATTGATTTTGTCGGGGCTATTTTGAAATTATTTTAAGTGATTTTAGCAAACACTCGGATAAAAGTATATTCTAAAAAGCATACCTTACATAATAAACTCTGTCTATTCTTGGTAAATTTGCAAAAATATATTTTATTTTTTTAAGTTTTCTAACAATAGGAAAAACAGTTTGTTTTCCGAAAGTTTATGTCTCACGGTGTGTTTATAGCTATTTATTTGAAGGTGATAAACTGAGAATGATCAGATCTGAGGTACTTTTTTTCGACGATGTAGATGTCATAAATCAACCTGTTTGCTGGTAAGTACTGGTAATGATGGGAAAAAATGTAGTTATTGGAAGGACACATTATTTAAAAAATATGTTTGGACCACACACGGGAATAAAAAGGTAAGTGCAAATAATTATTTCGATTATTTAAAGAATTATATCCTTAGTCAACGACACATTTTTAATTTAATTTATCATACCTTTATTTATGTGAATATCTTGTCTTTTAGTTTCATATCTTTTCTGAGTGTAGTGCCCATCACTTGTGTATAAAGTCCGTTCACCGTAGGAATTGACCTCTGAAAGGCCTTTTTCCCTACCAGAAATCTATTATATAGTAAGATATTGGTAGGAAAAAAGACCTTTCAGAGAGTAATTCCTACCGTGAATGGAGAATAAGTAAGTATTTACGAAAACGTCCCTCAAATAAGTACTAGTGTACCTAAAGCAGGGGTTACCAAACCCTGGATCGCGACCCAAATGAGGGTAGGGCCGCAAGGATTTGCTTGAGGGTCATGGGAAGGTCTCAATTTTTTTCCCTTCAAACTCTATGAACTATTACATTTACAACCACTTAATAAAACTGGGACTTTATAAAAAAATATTGCAGTACTACAGGGTGTCCATTGACCTGTATAACAGTAAAATGTTAGGGAATTTGATCAAATCTCTGGAATGTTCACATCTTCACTAAAATAATACAAAACTTTCATTTAAAATAATCAAAATATTATTTTTCTTTCTGTTAATACTCAATACAAATCTCTTTTAGCACAGTTGTACCAGTTAAGCATACAGATCTAAATTATCAGTCACCGTGTTATTTTCCTGCCGGCTCTCCACCCCTCTACCCTGCACCCTTATCCAAAATGGAGTCAGGGCTATGCGCATGTGTAGGGATTCGATTACGTTATAGAAAGAGTAAACTAAAAACGAATATGCCATGCAATTAATTTAAACTATACTGATGTAAAGTGATTTTTTAAATGTTTAATATGACCTTACTGAAATCTTACTTAGATATTACTACCTAATAGTTCATTGCTTTAAAATTAAATCCTTAAAACCCCTTCATAGATCGACACAGCTTCAGAATGTGTTTATGTCTAAATATTAGTACACCAAATTGACTCGTAATAAAATAATATTTGTAAAATAAAGTGACTGGAAATGTTGGAAATTGACTCTAGAAAATCTGGAAGAGTCAGGGAATTTCATAATGTAGATTTGCTGGACATCTTGTACTAACAAAAGAAACAGTGTTGCATCAAAGTTTTGAAACCCTCCTGTACTCGGAATTTTGGAGACAGCCCATTCTTGGAGCTCGGGAAGTTGAAACGGTTCCTTTCCCTCTGGCAATCATAGCCTACCCCTGTGAACAAGTTTGTTCATGTTTTGTAACTAACACATTCCTCAGAATGATATGCGTTGTATTCTGTCCATTTTCGTACCGCTCAAACTCGAAGAGCTCAACTACAAAATGAAGCCGCATCTTGGTTGTCACTGAAAACCTAGGTTTCTTTCACCAATTTTTCCACGGCAACATTTGTGTGATTTTTCTATTTTTCAGATTAAAAAGTTACTGAAATTGATTCAATCAATTTATAACATTTATCAATACAAAATAATAACACAGAATAACTCTTCTCAAAAATCAAACAGCAATAAAGAAACACTGAAATAGTCTTCTTTAGTTACTTACCTAACATAGTAACAAAGTAACATGTTCATTAAAAATTGTACTTTACAGTTTGATTATATATAAAGTTATTGAAATAATAATAATATCTATGGTATTTTAATTAATTCCAATAAATTAATTTAATAAAATTAATTTAATAATCACTAAGATCAAAATAATAAGAAATATAAACTACATGTAATAACTCTTTGGGCCGCAAGGCTGAGAAAATATTATATTTAGGGTCGCGATGAAAAAAGTTTGGGAATCATTGACTTAAAGACTTTAAATATACACACATATATATGTATATATGTGTATGTTAGAAAATTGCATGCAATATTATATGAAGTTGAGTGACATTACTATATACGCTCACAATTATTTTAATACTGTGATTAAATTGCATTGTTATCCCAAAAATTAACACACTACACTTAAGTTATCTATAAATACTACTGTCATTACTCCCCCCTCCCTTGGGTCGATGTGTCAGGATGGCTTAGTGGGATGAGTAAACAGTGGCAGATAATTGTGGGTTTCGTTTTGATCTTGTTTATTCAAATATATAAGTTATTATACGAGTGCATAAATGTGATGTAGGTTTCAAAACAAGTTCAAAGAATTTTGAAAAAAAAAGGTCCTCATTCTATCCGTGCCCCTACTCAGCAGTTCCGTGCCCTGACCAAATTTCGCTGTTATATCTCTAACTGGTGTCGAACACCTGACCACCCACCGCTTTGCGTTTGTCTAATTTAGACTTTTAAAATGGATTGGGGTGACCTCCTCCATACTGAACAGGGACTAAGGCTTTATGATATTCTCTCCACAAGTTGCCGTAACTGAGTAGCCGAATAGGAAGAGCACTTCGGAATAGCCCCTTGTCAACTGGCGTCATTCCCTGGCCTCGTTTCCTCTAAAGGTCTAAAAACTAGCTTTTATATATATATAAAAACTAGCTTTTATATATATATATATATAT
>CABFOW010000101.1:241157-252131 GCA_902141385.1 Timema californicum | reverse complement strand
TTTTTTTATTATCAGAAGAAGTAGGTACATTTTTTTTTTAATTTGCATACGTAATTTCGCTACCTTATTAAGTCACTGCTGTTCGTGGGTTGTTGCAAGGTCTAGCTGTACAGTCCCGTCAATCAAAATTAGTAGCCCTGATAACAATCCACGATACACCACTGCTTCACTATTTATCGAGTATATTAATCTCTTGACCAAACCAAAGTTCCTGGTTTCGATTTCTGGCATGGCCGAAGTTTTTGAGCATGACTAATGGTGTCTGAGGAACTTATAGCTGTGTCAGTTTTAAACTAGTTTCTAAGTCATGTGCTGATATGATCATTTGCTTAATAAAGTGCACCTTAAATACTCAGAACCTAAAAAGAGCTATGAGGTTTAGAAACCCCTCCACACCCCCTCTTTCCTGGGATCTTATGGCTACCCCCTATGTAGGGTTCATATATACGTACACAAACTTTTATTAGTTAAAGGCAAAGTAAAATTTTCTAGTGGA
Organism: Timema californicum; assembly: GCA_902141385.1. NCBI lineage: Eukaryota > Metazoa > Arthropoda > Insecta > Phasmatodea > Timematidae > Timema > Timema californicum. The sequence continues at coordinate 251,635 of CABFOW010000101.1, read as the reverse complement.
GCACGACTACAAAGATTTGTAAATACTCCTAGTAAAAAAAAAATCAGGACAGAAACCACTTTAAAAAAACAAAGTGCCATTGCGACACGTCTTAATTTAATATCTCAACCTACAAACAGCTCAAGTCATTTCTTTCCTGCATTTAATTCAAAAACAACATTCGTTGTGTTTTAGACAAACCATGAACTGAAAGAAGACAATCTGATGCCCGTAAAAAAATTTAAGTTCAAAAATTTAACTTATTTTGGTCCGTTTACATCAAACGAAGAAGATTCAAAAGATTTTTTTATCTCCCCTGATTACCTCCATACAAAAATGTTAATTAATAGTTTGTTTTTTTTTGCCGTGTGTGTGTGTGTGATTTCACATTAGTCTTCGGAAATCTTTATTAGTCACTTTTCGCATGGGGGTTGGCCACTTTATCAATTAAGGCGTCTTCCAGATGGTATTCGATCCCCGTACACTTGGAACTCTCGATCAAATCGTGCCTCAGAAATCTCGTCAGCCCGTGATACGACGTCATAAAACTGCTGGTTCCGTGTGCGAAGGATGCACCCCTGGGGAGGTAGAGCTGTTAACCATCATGTAGGTGTGGAGCCAGTGGACTAGGTGCATGATGGGAGCGCCTTCCAGGTGTACCAACTGTGCAGACAATCATTTACCTCTTTGCGGCCTTGAAACAATAACCACGTGGATGTAAGATGATTGTGTGAGGGGGGGAGAAGAAACATCACTATGTTTATTTGTGCGAAACAAATGTTATCACCTAACACATTTTAAAGAAAATGATGACAAACCTTTTTTAGTTATTATAAAAAGATTATAAACGTTCACTTTATGAACTAATTATATACATACTTACACGAACTTTTTACTAATTTAAATTTGGAACGGACATAAAACACAAGTCTCTTGACCAACTCATAACTGTGAAACTGGAAGCCTCAATTCTATCGATACCCCCGCTTCATTGATGGTCAAACCGTCTAAAGCGTCACACTCGTGCTAATACTTGCCTGCTAATGACACGGAGATCGCGGTTCAAATCTCAGTCAGGTCTACTGAGGTTGCTTTTTCCTAAACGTTTTCCCACTCTTCTTCCACTCAAACGCGGGTAGATTATCTATAAAATGCTTCCGACCTCATCCTACCACATTAGAGTAATTGATCACATATGCGCGTAACTTGAACAAGTATTAAAACGTGGTAATAAAACAAAAAGTATACAGCGTTTGAAAATAAAAGTCGCACACATATAGTAGGATTAGTATCCGACTCACATTTCATTTCTAAAACAATGTTCACGTATTCATAAGTCAAGTCATTTGATCTGAAGGTGTCACTTTTGGTAGATATCACTACACATAAAATAACACTAATAATGTATTAAAATCTTATTAATGCTCGCCCCAAACAATCTTTTGTCTTTTCTAATCTACTCTTCCTTTCAAAATCCTACTATAGCTAAATGACTTTACCATTAAAGTATAAAGATAACATTTTAAGAAAATGCACCGACAGTCCTTTGGAGAAAGAAAAGAGAGGCATTTTGAAAAAAAACTTTGTTCTATCAGTTAGGATAAAACCTCGACCTCTAAAATAGTTTAACTAGACAATTCAAAAGTTCACGTCAAGCCATGTTGAATATATTTTATCGATTTTTCCTACCTTTTTGTTTTTTGCGTGACTGTCCGGGCTATGACCATTTAATTACACTAATGGGTTGGGTATGAATAAGGTCATCAGGTGACCTGGCGGTCTAGGGGTAAGGTGTCAGACCTCTGTGCTGGGGGTCCGGGTTTCAATCCTCGCTCCTGGCACAGATTTAGCTGATTGCTAAACCCTTCCTTCTCTGACAAGATATGTAATATTCACAGCTTGTGGGGAATGCCGGGCCTCCACCGTAGTTCGGATTCTCACGTTAAACTGTAGGTCCTCCATTTCATCTCACAATCACCCTACCATTACACATTAGCGTAAGTGCGTACAACCAGAACGGTTAGTAAGACACGGTGCTAATAATAATCATAATAATAATAATAATAATAATAAGGTGAAATTTAAAAGAAATGTACCAGCATTTAAGAGTGAGTCGAAAATTATTTAGGAAAAAAAAACATAATATGTCCAGCCGGGATTAGAGCTTCGACCTACCGGACTGGCAAACCAAACCCGACGATATTTAACCCTCAGCCCGCGTTCCCACCCACCCATCGTATAATCTATATTAAATTCGATACGCTCTAAAGAAGTTTCTTATTAAGTCACTCCGAATATAGCTGCGTGCTAACACGTTTCTTTAAAACAACTTTGTCGTGTGCTCTCTGTGGTATGTAGAGCGGAACACTACCAACTAGTTTTTTATATAAAAAATAAGGATACCTTAAAGAAGGCCAACTGTAAAAAATAAAAATAGTACGGGTCATTTAACAGATATTTATACATAGGATGTGTATTAAAAACATATAAATTTATTTGGCGGAAGCTGTTCATTTAGATTAGAAAACGCCCAATGTCTTTAGCAATAAATAAGGTTTTTTTGTGTCTGCGAAGCTTCAGGAACGAGAACATTTGTTTTTTGACTCAAACGTAAATGATGTAAAAAAAACTAGTCTTATATTATGTTGAAATTTATTTTATTTCTCACGAACATTGATTGACTTGGGCCGAGATCTTTCGTTAAACCGTTATATGTGAAAAGGGATTGGTCCTTTCTTGTAAAAATTTTTAGGAAGGGAAACGAGTTATGCCGAAGCATTTTGATGCACTTGAAATTAAATTTCACTTATATAAAGGACATTTTATTTTGTCAGAAATGTATTTTAGTAAGCATACAATATAATAAATCTTTATTTTGGTATGAATCTCGTTTTGTAAGTCCTTATTCCGTACCATAATCCTACCGTATAGTAGTGTTCTGGTAGGCTGTCAAATTATAAATATAATATTGAATAGGAGAAACAAGTTTTTTTTTAATTTCTCCTATTTAATACTCATGTTTTAGATTTCGAACGAAATAACCGTGTTAGCTAAAGTCTAGACGACGTTTAGAAATAGGTTTTTAGGTAAAACAAACTCATTTTTGTGGTCAACATTGCTAACATTTTACTATAATAATATACATTTTTTTTATAGGTAATTGATAATATCTACCAAGAATGACAACGGCAAATCACATGGTTTTACCTATGAATACAAGCAATTAAATTTATAGCCCGATTTTTTTAACGAATAATCATCTGGAAGACTTTTTTTTCTATCAGAATCCTTCTATATAATAGGATACTGATAGGAAAAAAGGCTATCTGCAAGAAAATCTGTTTCTAGTGCCTTTTTTAGATGTCAGAAAGGACCCCCCTTAGAGAGTTGGATTGTGAAGTCGTCGACCTCACTAGTCTTGGGGTAAAGGGCTTGCCTCAAGACCCGATGTTCTAGGGTTCAAACCTAACCGGGGTTGACGGATTTTTCTTGAGTGATCAAAATCCTTAGCACAACCTGCTTTGGAGGGAAAGTAAGGCCATCGGTTTCCTGTCGATTGTGGCATGTAAAAGAAACCTGGAAGGTATGTGAAAGTATCTTTTCCAGCAAACATTGGTATGTCATTTTTCTCTTGCTCATAGAAATTTTCGTTTGCTAATATAATCAGTCAGTTCAGAAAGTGACCGATAAATACCTTGAATAAATAAATATATAAATATTGTCTAACCATACATAAGAGGTGATAGACCACAGCTTGTATTTAGTTCCTTGGGCCATGGGGGTCCCCCACCCCCGCCCTTGGAACATGAACTAAACATGTTTCAAGTTTATTGGGGTCATCCTCCTGTAGTCCAATTATAGTTTCTCTCTGGTCCAGACTACGTCGGAGCTAACAGAATCGTGTATCGGGTGAGATGATTGGGATGCGGTGATGTGGAACAGTCTCTCGCATACCGCCCCAAGTTGATACAACCTCGCGAACATACCTCATTCCACAATGCCGCCACATTTGACACACACGCACAAGTTTCTCGTGGTCAACAAACATTGCCGTAGGAAGAAACTTTTCTTATTTACTCACCCGCCTCGGTGGCGTAGTTGGCTAACGCGCTAGTCGTGTTGAGCTTGACTGCTGAGGACGGGGAGATTGAGGTTCGAATCTCGGTCGGATGAACCGGTTTTCCCCCCTAAATGGTTTTCCACTCTCCTTCAACGCAAATGTGGGTTCACTTCCTCTAATTCAACCTTCCCAATTCCTAATCCATTAGCGTAATTAGTACTTAAAGCGTATAACCCGAACGGGTAGTAAGACGCGGTGCTAAATAATAATAATATATATACTCGATGGCATTAGGAACTCTATAGTTCATGGCCGCACTTAAAAGTTCGCCATCCATCCCTATCTTGAGCTAGTTATATCTAGTCCACCTCATTACACCCTATTCCTATCTTGAGCTAGATCTATCCAGTCCATCATATTACACCCTGTCTCTGTCTTGAGCTAATTCAATCCAGTCCAACTCAATATACCCTATCTCTTTTTGGTTCAATCTAATGTTATTCTAACATCTACGTCCAGTTTTCCCAATTTTCTCTTCCCATTGGATTCGCCAATCACTATCCTGAATACGATTCTAGATTCTTCCATTCACGCTGCATGTTCTGACCACTGTATCATACGAGATTTGATTATTCTAACATTGTGTTGTGATGAGTATAGGGTATGCAACTTTATTATGTACCCTCCCCCCCCCCTACACATTATCTTCATCTCTATTTAGACCAAACATATTAGGGGGTATGTAAAATTAAAGATTCATAACTCATATATATATATATATATATATATTTATGTCATGGTCAAATCCCAAAGTCTAGCCTAGCCATTTCGCGAAATGACCTGCTACTATCTTAGGTCGCCGAAATTAGCCAACCCACGAAATATAATTATAATAATTTATCTTCAGTTCTGGTTTTGGCCGGCCAGTTCTTGATACGGCCGTAGGAATCTGGCAAAAAGCACGAAATAAATAATATATTATGATATTTCTTTATCAGAACTGATTTCTGTTATTTCTTGTCTGATAAATTCTATCGTCTATTTACTAAGTTTACAATTAGTTCAAGTTATGTCCTGACTAAGGTAACAAGTGGTGTTTGGGAGGCGGGGCTCTGGTCCAAATACGGTCCCCATGGGTACTTAGACCCCCCTCCCCCTCTACCCAGAGGGGCGACCCCCTAGCCTAAGTGGTTAGGCTAGGATGGGAATGTGTCGTCAAACTATCCAGAACTTCAGGCACTGGCCAGGCTGTCATGCTCATTTCGCGCTTTGATTGGCCAGAACGCGAATAAAATGTTCTTCCGATCGATATTTCGCGCTTTGATTGGCTGTAGCAGCTGACCAATGTGCGAAGAGTCAAGGCCACAGAAAAATCCAGCCAATGTATAAAGTGGCTAGTTTCGAGCTTTGACCATAATATGTCTATATCATTTAAATCTTACACATTATTTTAGATATAGATTTATGGAATATGCATAGCTTGCAGTATGCACAACAATTTTGTAGGTACAAAGATGAAGAGAAATTATATCTGGGGGTACGCGAACAGAAAAGGTTGAATACCACTGGCTTAGACTTATGATAAAAAAAATTATTTAACAGTCCATTAATTGATGATTAATTAGTAACACAAAATCGATAAAACTAATAAATTGTCAAATTGTATAATAAATTGAAAACTATTATTATTATTATTATTATTATTATTATTATTATTAGCACCGCGTCTTACTACCCGTTCGGGTTATACGCACTTACGCTCATGTGTAATGGTAGGGTGATTGTGAAATGAAATGGAGGACCTACAGTTTAACGTGGAATCCGAACCACGGTGGAGGCGTGGCATTCCCCACATTCACAAGATGTCTTGTCAGAGGTGAAGGAAGAGTTTGGTAATCAGATAAATCTGTGCCGGGACCCAAGGATTGAACCCCGAACCCCAGCATAGAAGTCTGACACTTTACCCCTAGACCACCAGGTCACCCGAAAACTAATAATTGTTTGGAACTATCCACAGTTTCCGCGATACAAGTTTTTGTCTAATTTATATTCACCTAGCGAATATCGCGTGCATTCGCATCCAGACAGGGGACTAATTATAGGAAGGATTATATTTAAAAATAAAATTAATTGAAGTCCGAAAGATTGTTTATAAATAACCAGATTAAAAAAGTCACATTAATTTATGTTTTATTTTTTTCCGTTAAATAGCGATTTCATTTTTTTTTCTAACCTTTAGCAACAGCATCGGCAGTGTGGGGCATGCACAGCGAAGGAAGTATTGCAGACATGTTGGTATTGGAATGCCGACAATCGAGTACTGGAGTAGGTTTACCGACCGGCCTAAGTGGACAACTCGTGACTTCTCACATAAATTTAAACACGAACGCTCACCAAGCTATGGCAGGGGGGGGGGGGNGGGGGGGGGGGGGTAAAAAAGACCATGTAGAAACCATCATGAATACGTTAAAGGTGCTTTTCCCCTCGCTCCCCTTTTACTACCCTGGTGACCAAGTGGTTAGTGTGTCCGACCACATCCAGGCGATCCTGGTTCAATCACAAGAGTGGGTTTTGTCGTATTAACCAGATAATATGATTATATGCGTCAGGATTGGATTGTTTGCGTTTTTGTGCTGTCCAAGGTTAGTTTGGTTTGAAATTGTAGACGGATACATTCAAGTATTTAGAAAGTGAACGTTAAATACCACAATAAAAATCGTTGGGCCCAAAGGGAGTTAAGTTTTTATAATAAAAAAATTGGGTTCCTTCAAATTGTATTACAAAAATGTTAAATAGTAGAGCATGTTATAATAGGTACTCTTTCGGGAAATTGCTCTCCATCATATCTCTTTTCCCCTCATCGTGTTTTAATACCCGTTCAGGCTATACCCATTTAATTATGCTAATGGGGTAGGTAAGGAGGTAGAGTTTTAGAGGAAACGCAAACGTGTGTGGAAGACCATCTTGCCGTGATTAGAACTTGGACCTCCCCAGTCACCATCATACCAATACTAGATGAGTCTGACATGTATAGTCTGCGTGTCCACCTATGTGGCTGGGAAATTGCTACTTTGACAGATATTCTCCATAATCCAATATAGCTTAGTGGTGTGGGTTTGATTCGGTGACTTGGAAACGCCGTGTTTCTTTATTGACATCGTAAACATTTTGCAACTTCTTTTTGGAAACAAGAATATTACTTTTTAAGCTCATTACGAATGTGCAGCACAGAAGAAAATATTTTAGATTCTGTATTAAGTTGTTTTTTTAAGATCTGGCTTTGGACAAATTCAGAAACATAAAAACTATTTGTGCGAGGGACTTAGCGTCTGTATTTTTTGAAATAAAATAATAAAAGTAATCCCGAAACATATGACCTTAAGAAGCTTGTAAAAAAAAGGATAGGTATTAAAAAGAAAACAAGTTTTGTCGAGAAACTTGGGAAGTTTATTCTTGATAAGTCCCACCAAAGGACAACTTGTCTCCCACCATAACACCATCCCATCTCCCCCGGCCCCCTTTTTTTCAAACTTGGAGTGGGGGGAAAAGGTTTTACACGTAGCAACTGGTAGCGATGTGATAGCTGTTACTATCAAGATTTATTAGATGATTAATTACTCGTTGGAGAATTCAGACGGTGGTGGATTGGCCACTTTTTATGTGAGAGTGTTTGTTGGATTGGTCACCGCCAATTCTATTAAAGAGAACTGTAAACGAGTGGATTGGTCACTTCATATTGGAATATTAATTGTAAGTTAATCACAATCAATCTTCAGCAGACTAGAGTTTAGTACAAGCCAACCAGCTGAACGTTAGCTATAGCGTACAGGGTGTCCGAGGTAAAATTAGGATGGTTCTTAATTAGAGAAGGAGCAAGTTTACTCTAGGTTTGGCCTGGCTAAAATTACCCAATATATCTTGAGAGCGAAATCGTAAAGCAAGGTAATGATGCCCAATCCACCCCGGGGGAAAAAATTGTTGCTGGTAGTCAATATTAGAACAAAATAAGAACCTAGATAAAATAAACCCAACCTTTTAAGCATGTCTTTATACTTTGACACACATCGACACTAAGGGATATTTCGATTGTAGGCCTAGCCAATTTTATTTCTGTATAAAACGTAACAGACTTATTATCATCACATGTCTTACAAACTCACTTAAAAACCAATATTAAAATCGGTGGCTGAATGGTCTAACTCGGTGGTTCCCACACTTTTTGATTGGCCTACCATCCCGAAATAAAGATGAATATTTACAATTTAGCTACATTTTTTAAAATGCCCGGGTATATAATAACACAGACTGCGCGACTACATCGGCTCTCTGAGCTTTAATCAGTGTTGCCACCCCTCTAACCAGTGGTTAAATCTATTTAACTTTTGGTTGCGTTTGGTATCAATATATTTATAAGACATGATAAGGTCCTTATAACTTTTTCGGACTTGAATTTGCTGGTTTTGTTTGGATTCCCACGGCGTAACACCGAGAATAACTATACTAACCACAGTTTGGGAACCGCTTGTCTAACCTGTTATTCTAGCGTTAGGGGAAGGCCAGACTGTGCGAGCGCGCGACTAAAATATAAAATAGAACACATCGGTTCTAATGAGAGGTGGCCAGACTGTAGCGTGCGCTCGAGCCGGTACAGTCTAATTTACAGGCGCTAGGCAATATTATTGTATGCTGGTTCATTGAGTGCAAGGGAAACTTCTCATTTTGACATTTTTATTACTATCGATAGGTTTGGCACATTTGCTACTAACGGCCTAATTTGATTGGTAAGATCATAAACCATACCAGTATATATGAAAAACTGATATGTTAAACTACTTCAATATTATAATCATAGTAGGCCTTTACAAATAAGAATCACCATAAAGGTGGAGAAAGGATGGGAAAACCACAACAATAAATCACTTGTCAAAAATAACCCTCAGTTCACTGAGCTGAGATTCGAACCTTTGCCTCTTCGTCAACAACTATCGAGAGCTATTTTCTAATCACGCGCTCGCTCGCACGCTTGTCAGTCTGGCCGAACCCTTAGACTGGATCGCTGGTGATGGGTAGATTGAGGTTAGAAGCCCGGTCGGGTGTACTAAGGGTGTTTTCCCCCGAGATAGTTTTCCATTCTTTCACTAGAATGTGGGTACATTTTCTGAAAGGTTCTACCTTACCCACCCATATCGCCTTAGCTAAATTAGTGCAAGCGTAAAACTCGAATGGGCCCTAATATTTGGTGTAAAAAACAAACAAACAAAAAATTACCAACCAACAATGGTACTCCTGATACTTTCAAACCCAAACACCAAGATACTTTTGAAGAGCAGGACGAGCTCCAATACAAATAACAAATATGGTCAGCGGGAGTCAAACCACGAACTTTATATTTGTGGTATGGTTTTCTAAGACATTTTGACTTTGGGTACTAACACTTTACGCACGGTAAATTTTTCATTGAATAACCAGTTTAAATAAATTAAATAAAATAAGTTCGCTAGCTAGCTCCTAACTGACCTAAATGCCAGTGGTGCGGTTCTCTCATTTTATCTCCAGGGAAATTAGGCTTCACTATCTTAAAATGCGTCCATTTTAACAAGTTAATTGTCCTCTTCGGTGCTCGCATGGTTTAAGGCGTCACTATCACAATATACCAGATCGCAGATGATGTGGAGATAGGGGTTCAAATCCCGGTTGGGTGTACTGAGAGGTTATTTTTAAATAAATATCATTCCACTCGTCCTTCACGGGTACACGTTTGATAAATTTAACCTTCCTAACCCCTAAAATCATTAGCATAATTAGTACATAAGCTTATAAACAGAACGGGTAGTAAGACAGAGTGCTTTTAAAAAAAAGAGTTGGTGGGGAAGCTAACACACGCTTCTTGGTTTAGACTTTTGGCCAGTCCGCTGCACGGGCAATTCTGCGAGTCTAATCGACCTTAGAATTGTATCCATTTGACAGACGTATCTTTTATTATTATTGTTATTATTAGCACCGCGTCTTACTACCCGTTCGGGTTATACGCACTTACGCTAATGTGTGATGGTAGGGTGATTGTGAGATTAGGTGAAGGAAGGGTTTGGTAATCAGATAAATCTGTTCCGGGACCGAGGATTGAACCCCGGCCGCCAGCACAGAAGTCTGACGCCTTACCCCTAGACCGCCAGGTCACCAGACGTATCTTTTAGAATAGTATAAAATAATAATAATGGCTTGTCTGGGCTACATCACTCGTAGCCCAGTTTGTGTAAAGATTATCCAGTACTAATGTACCTTTGCCCAGAGGTCACCCGAATGTACTAATCGTACATCCTTTCCATGGAGACTCTTTCCATGTCCCGATGAGATGAGGTGATGGTGATAATGGTGTGAGGGTGTGGCACCAGTGGAAACACTTAAAACTAACTAACCAAACCCTAGTGATCGTTGGGGT
>CABFOW010000101.1:222394-240337 GCA_902141385.1 Timema californicum | reverse complement strand
TCTATTGTTTGAAAATGGAGATATTTAATCAAAACTCGTAATATATGTGAAACGAAATAATATACACTAGCAAACCCAAGCATAAATTGCACTATACTTATGTAAAACTTTTTTTAGTCCTGGTTTTAAATTTTATAATTTTGTTTTTAAAGAATTAATGTCCTCATTTGTATGTTTGGACCGATAAAAAAGATCAATGTTGGGTCCACAAAGGTCAACACTTCGTATTAAAATTTCAACTTCCGGTTAAAATTTTCGACATTTTATTTATTAGGTGTTGCAAAATCTTCATGCCATCGTATTGCTATTAAATTCCTCATTTATAAATGTTGACCAATAAGAAATATAAATATTAACTCTCGAGTCTAAAATGGATATAGATCATTGTTGTACAAACATTTCTTCTAAGAGGTTTAAGGAAAAAATATAAGCTTGTAGAGACTTGGGGCCAGTTTCATAGTCAAATTTAGTACGCCTCAAGTGCGGCGCTACACTAAGTACAAGACGACACCTACCTAAACCAGAATGGAATGAGCCGTTCTCACATAAGAAACTGGCCCATTCCATTCTGGTTTAGGTAGGTGTCGTCATGTACTTAGTGTAGCGCCGCACTTGAGGCGTACTAAATACAAGACAACACCTACCTAAACTCGAATGGAATGGGCCGTTCTCGCATAGGAAACTGGCCCATTCCATTCTAGTTTAGGTAGGTGTCGTCTTGTACTTAGTGTAGCGCCGCACTTGAGTCGTACTAAATCTGACTATGAAACTGGCCCTTACTTATATTTAATTACTCTATGGCATTGGATAATTATTGCGTTAAAACTTAAGTAGTATCGCTTTACAACTAAATCTCACAAAATTGTATTAGTATATTTGCCAATATCTCGGGAACTGTTTGATTTATAAAAATATATTCCATATAAAAGTTTTTTTTATTTTTAATAGTAGACTACAATTTTGCAATGATAAGTTATTTAGTATTTCAAATAGTTGCGGAGATACGGAAGTTTCTACTTCTGTAAAATACACTAAAATTCATGTTCATGGGAAAATGAAAATAGCCAGTTTATTTATAATCTTAATCAACACCTAGATACGAATTTTATTCAAAATCGTTAGAGTCGATTTTGAGAAAATAGATATTTTCTCTTTTCGCCCTTTATTAAACTACTCTTAATTTTAAGTTTAAACAAACACATAGACAGACGTCATTGCAAATACTGCTTTTTAGGGTTTGAGGGGGTCTTGAGACCTCGACACCCATCAACATTTCAGGTTAGATTTTCTTTTGCGGTCGCAATACTTTTATCTTTGGTGTTCGAAAACTAAATATATGTATATGTATATATACACACACACGCGTATAGCTTGAAAGTTATTGGTTTTATAAACATATACTTTTTATAAAATATTTGTAATATAAAGAGACCTACATATTTGTAATGATAAGTAATTTCATAACTCAAATAGTTTAGGAAATATTATATAAAAAAAGATAAATTTACGCATTAAACCAGAGCCCTTAAAGTCATGTTGCCGAAATATTGGGCGAAACCATTTTGTTTGGAATATTTATAAATGTTTAGAAATGAAATTTAATCAAAATCGTTAGAGCCTATTTTGAGAAAATCTATTTTTTCTCTTTTTAAGTAAACTACCCTTAATTTTAGGGTTAGATATCCAATTCCAAAAACCCTTCGGGACAACCCTATGAAAACCCTAAATACCTAGTTTTAGCCCGAGTGGTAAAAATAGTTTAGGCTCTAGTTGGAGGTACAGACAGACGGAAAGTCAAAAACGACTTTTTTTGGATTCGGGGGGGTTATGAAACGTCAAGATTCATCAACATCTCGAGTTAGATTTTTTTTGACGATCACAATACTTTCTCTACCTGTAAGATAGCGAGAAAGTAATAGTTTCATGAACTGTTATCATAACTAAAATGTGTTGGTAGGTTTTATTTAGTTTTATTTAAATAATCTTTCAAAACTTTGATAAAATTTTATGTATTTGCTAACTAGTTTCCTTTAGCTCGTCAGTAAAACCATTTTACCATTTTAAAATATATGAAATACATTTTATAACTAATTATTTATAACTATTTCAACCAGGCCTATGCCACTTTTTCTCTTGTCAAATGTTTAATTTTTTAAAAAAGAACATTTATATGCATTTTATGATTTAAGCGAAATCTTGTATCTAATATCAATTTAAATAGGTTTTCCTTTTCGGGAAATTTCAGTTTTTATTTTAAAAAAACTGCGGCTATTTAAACTAAACAAATGCAATATAGACTAGTGGATCTTTGTAGCGATTTCCGCAGATTATTGAATTAAAATGTATTCTAAACTTTTGATTGAGAAAAGTTCTATATAATTTTTCTTCGCTCGATTTTCTAGTCAAAAGTTTACTCGTCAAAGACTATCAAATTTACATTTATATTTAACTTTCTGTGTTCAATTTGAGTCAAAACGTATATTTTACCCCTTCACACCACGGTGAGAATTTTAAAACTACCCCTCTCCCAGCTCTCTATCTATTTGTTGCATCAAAACACTCAAGTAAACAATCTAGTTCAATAAAGATATCACACATTTTAAGGCGGGTATACAGGGGACGTGAGCTAAGGCCAGTGTTTTTGCAATTTTTATATAAAAAAAGTTTTGTACAAAACAAATAAAATATTACTCCAGTATAAATATAAGAGTTTAACTTTCTTATCATGATGATAACAGTAAAGTTTATGACTCGAGAGCAAAGCGGCATTAGATGATAATTATTTTTAAATGAAGAGAAAAAAAAATTCATTAAATTTTAGGACACCCTTGACAGATATTCAACAACAGCTGTTGAGGTCACCTTGTAGAGAAAATTAAACTTATGTTTCTACTGGAGCTATATTTGATTTATTTTGACCAAAAAAAGATTTTGATAAAAACTCTAAAAACCCTCACATTTTCTCAGTTTTGAAGTTTTACCTTCAATTCAATTTCTCTCGAGGAAGTTAACATCAGAAACATTATACAATGAGTTACGATAAAGAAATAACAGCAATTCCAGTTATCTTCTCAAATTCACGTATCGACTACAGCGCCTGATGGTTGAATGTTTCACCAACTTTGGGTATGCTGTAAGCAATATAATTTTTTTAATATTATAATCAAACTCCTTACGAATACAATCTATTTCCTAGGGATTCAGTGATTTGAAAATTTTACTGGAGATGATTCATCTCTAATGGCAACAGGTCCCACAATATAGTGGTCAATGCATCTGGCTACGTGTTTATGGGTCCTGGATTCGATTCCTGGCAGGTACATTTGGTGGGTTTTTTTCCCGAAAGAGGAATTACTCCAACGATCATCAAGGTTTGGTTGGTGAGGCTTTTTAGTTAAGTTTAAGTGTTTTCCCTGGTTCCACACCCTCATACTCACTATCATCATCATCTCATCTCATCGGGACATGGAAAGGATGTACGATTAGTACATTCGTGTGTTTCCTGGGCAACGTTACATTAGCACTGGCTAATCTTTACACAAACCTGGCCAGGCATAGTGTAGCCCAGACGCCCAGTAGGATGATCTCTAATTGCCATTAATTTTCTTGTATTTTATTTTTACTGTATCAACAATAAAATAATTAAAATGATTTTAAGGTCGGTTTAAGTATTTGCTAAAAGTTTTACCTTCCCCCTCACCCTCATCCAACAAACTAGTTTTGTATTAATTAATAAGATACAAAGTAGGAGTTACTTTCAATATAGGCCTATGATGATAATATCTATCCTTTTGAAAATGTGACCATCTCAATTAAATTAGCTGTTTATGTAGAATAAAAAATAAAAGTGAACACAGTTTGTCTCTTTATTTACGCTTTATCCTGAACCAACATCTCATATGTATTAGCTAGCATTCGTCTTGTTTGTAGCCAAGGCAGAGAACAGCAAATTGCCCAAGACTCTTTAATGCTTCTTAAAAATTATTTCCCAACGTGACACAACATTGAAAGTTAATCAAAAAGCAATATAAGCTACTTCTTTTATTCCCTTCCAAAATCTCTATTGTAGTTTTTAGACAACTCATCGCTTTCCGACATTGCACTATTATAAGAATGAGTACTGCATTAGCGCGCACACACACACATTTTGACACTTATATTACTTATTTAGATGGTAGAATAAAGATAAAGATAAAACTTAAGTTGTTAATAATGATAATACAAGGTATGACGTCGCGCTTCGGTTACTATAGTAACACCATAAATAATTCTCAACGTCACCTCACGATTTTTACTAAGATTGGACGGACAAAACGCGGATACTTTTTTTTCTTCTTCTTCTTTTTTTTTACCGTAGTTGGCTTGGTCATGCCATGGAATGAAAATATGTAATGCAATGTCATGGAGAAAATTACCAGTCATATGACATTTTGATGTGGAAGAATGTCGGCGAGTGCTTTGTGGAGGGGCAATTTCCTCAAGTCTAGTCTCGTTGTTGGCGAAATGTTGTTTTCTCAGGGTAAATTATTCAATTAAGGTACACTTTTTTTTATTGGTGAAGGGAGGGGGCTGAGGGGGATTGTCTCTTAAATTTGTCATGTCACGGGAAAATACTCTTTAAAAAATAAAAAATAAACACGATTTTCAAACCATATTTCATGTCGTCTAACCGACACGAACTTTATGATTCCTTAGATAGATTGAATAATAATGACCGACAGTAAAAAATGCAACAAATATTTTTGTGGTTTTGGTGGTAATATTTGGGAAGTTCAAATTATTATATTTATTATTAAAAGTGCAACCATTTAAATAATGCGGCATTTTTGTACGTCTGCAGCATGGCTCAGTAGGCAGTCCTTTTAGTTATAATTTAATTTATATATATATATATATATATATCAATGGTTTATTCCTTGATTTACAAATAACTTTTAATATTTTTTATTTTTTGAACTAACCCTAATCTATTTTTGAAATTAAAAAACACCTAATACAAATTTTTTACACATTTAAGTCAAGAATATCTATTTTTATTAATCACTGCGTCTTACTACCTTTTGAGGTAATACGCATTTATTATGATTACTCTAATGGGGTAGGGATGAGGAAGGAAGCAATTAAGAGGTAATTTACCCGTTTTCGTGGCAGGAGAGTGGGAAATAATTTGGAAAAAAAACACTCAGTATACTTGACTACAGTAGCCCCTTGGTTTCTTTGGTGCTGACTGACAGCTCACAGCTGACTTCTGACGGCTTTGAAAAGTTACCAGACCAAATTATGTATCCCTACGCCGAACCAAATGATCTACAAAAACATGTGTTTAGCAGCTTTCACTTTTGACAGTCAAAATTAGGTGTATACCTAAATGTTGACTGTCAGAAGTCAGCTGTGAGCTGTCAGTCAGCACCAAAGAAGCCATGGGGCTACTGTGGGATTATAAACCCAATCCCATCGTCATCAGCAGACCAGTCTTAACACGAGAGTGACGCCTTATACCGTTAGGCCACTGATGCGGGTAATCTTTGTGTTAAAAGCTTTCAAAACGATTATTGAAAAAAACACGACGTATGCCCAACTCGTATCAAAACATGTCTCCTCCAAAAATGTTTTGTTTACAGGTTCAGGTTGTCAATCAATCTCGCTAGTTTACCGAATTGACTTTTTGCTACGCCCCTGATGGAACTTTAAGTCTGATGGAGAAAAGCTTTACCTTCGTCCTCTCTCTCTCTCTCTCTTTTAACTGTTGCCAAATCTCCTTGCTTTTAGATATGTCTGAATGTGGTGTGCTAGGGTAAGAAGTAACTACTGGCAACATCGACTAAGCAGCGTTGCCAAAATTGTCTTATATTTGAGAGGAATTTGACCACAAAAAAACAAGATAATGACAACGCTTTTTCCCAAAAGTAGCCGTGTAGTTCCCTTAGCGATGATATCCAGTGTAGTGAAAATGTGGCTTGGTGCTGTAGCTTGCCTTGCTGCCGCCCACTCACGGGAGATATGGTAATTTTTAAGATCGAACTCTATAAAAGTTGTTCAAGTTTTAACCGCTTGGCAGTATTTGAACTGCAGAGAGAAATAGGTCCTTCCTCTGAGACGTCTCAAAAACTTGTGAACTAGCTGTGGCCAGTTCATATATGTATATTTCAACAGTTCGGGAGGAGAAGGGGTAATTTTTTATGATCATATTTACTCATTTAAAGCTCAATTCGGCTTATGACCAATTTATGGCGTGCATGATTCTCCCTAAGCTCAATTCCTCCTAGACCATAGCTCCGACCAGAAAACACACACTTATTTTGTTCCCTTATGCCATGTAATTGTATACTTTCTTAAATATATTATTTAATTTTGATGACACCACATTTTGATATATATTTTCTTAAAATAACCACCATTCGTTGTCCTCGAGGAACCGGTCTCCGGGAAGATTTCGTCGTCTAAGGTATCGGAGTTTTATGGTCGTGCGTTTCTTTCTTTTTTAGAAGCATTATCATTAAATTAAAAACTGTTTCTCTTTGTGTCACGGCATAAACCTGTTCAGAGAAGCCGGCTTCTTTAATTTCGCAACTTTATTTATTGCTTTGACAGAAATATTTTTAATTTTATTATGGATCGTTACCGTCAAAAATATATATATATATATATATATATATATATATTAGATACAAAGTGTGCTGAAGTCAAGACTATGCAGGTAGATGTACACTTAAAAAAAATAGATAATTTATCTCCATATTTATGTTTTTTTAAATATCTTAGCACTAGCGGGATGGCTCTTACTGATAGATTGCCTGACTCTGTCCTAGGAGGATGGGGTTCGCTCCCTGTCAGCTGTACTGTGAGTTGATTTAACGACATATTTTATCTGGGACGTGGTGTCAAGTCAAGATAGAATCCTCCATTTTAGTATATTTACCTTTTATTCGACGAGTTTTAAAGATATAACATTGAAACAAAAAAAAGCTCTTAAATTATTACAGAGATAGTATTAAAATATCACAACATTTTTATTTTAAAAAACGTATAGGAACTCAATTTGTAGTGTATTTTGGACAAAAAAAAGTATGTTAATGTACAAACCATATTAATGCATTTTCTGTTAGCCCTTAGGAGGAATGATACACTTAGATCGGAATTATAAGTTTTTTTATTTCAACTTTTGTTATAAATTTAATTTTTAAAATACAACTTCATAAGATCCTGCATAACTGTTTCCTAAGATCCCGCAGCGACTGAAGTTTTATTCTGCGAAACATGTTCATAGAAAAGACGAGTTCAAATTATATAAAATATTTTTTTAAATATATACATATATTTTTTCTATTTATTATGAATATGTTTTTGCTATAAAATGTATGTTACTCCAGAATGTTAGGTGACATTATTATTATGTTAGTTTATATATATATATATATATATATATATATATTATATATATATATATATATTTAAATGCAATAAAAATCTTTAAAATATATATGAAGCGTATTTCTCGGTCGTGGCGTTAAAAATGTAATAGTTTTGGCATTAAATTGAAACCATTGGGCTTGTCCCCTCCCCTCCCCCCAATAACGTCTATAAGTCGGCGCCTTTGATGTCAAGTCATGTGAGCTACAGCTGTCACTCTTGGTAGATATTATCAATACCTATAAAATGACTTTAATAAAATAGTGAAAAGCTATTAGTGTTGACAGCAACAAAAAAATATGTTAACAAAAGTTACCAGTACTCTC
Source organism: Timema californicum (assembly GCA_902141385.1). Classification (NCBI taxonomy): domain Eukaryota; kingdom Metazoa; phylum Arthropoda; class Insecta; order Phasmatodea; family Timematidae; genus Timema; species Timema californicum. The sequence continues at coordinate 232,601 of CABFOW010000101.1, read as the reverse complement.
ATGTTTACATCCACTAAACCATATGATCCTCAAGAGCATGAGTCCATTTTTGACAGTCATAACTTTTAGCAACAAACAATTTGTTTTTGCTATATTTTTTATTTTAAACTTTTTAATATTATTGAAATACGAATATGTTAAAATAACTGGCTGGCTGTTTCTTTTTTGTGGAAGTGACGTCTGTGATTCACTTAAATTAATGGTTCGGCACACCACGCAGATTTTCTCTCACTTTTATCGTAAAATAGACATTTACTTAAAACTCGTGGAATTCGTGTAACTAAATAGTAGATATACATTGTTGTAGCAACTTTACACCAAATAAAATAAATGAAATCATACTCATTGTTATTTATTTAACTCTATGACATTATAAACTAGGAACACTGTTACAGGAAAAAAAATAATTAAAATAGAAATATCTTTGTCCGCCAAATAATATAAGAATTATTATTATTATTATTTAGCACCGCGTCCCGTTAGGGTTATACGCTTTAAGTACTAACTACGCTAATGGATTAGGAATTGGGAAGGTTGAGTTAGAGAAAGTGAACCCACATTTGCGTGGAGGGAGAGTGGAAAACCATTTAGGAAAAACCACCCCCAGTTCACCCAACCGAGATTCGAACCTCGATCTCCCCGTCCTCAGCAGTCGAGCTAAACACGACTAGCGCGTTAGCCAACTACGCCACCGAGGCGGGTAATATAAGAATCAAATTCATTTTCAGAGGCCTGAATTAGAAAGTATATTTATTTGCTTATAGCTCAGAAACTATTGGTTTTATGATTTCCCCAAATATCAAGTTTTAGCCTAATCTGTAAAATAGTTTCGGCTCTAGCCTGAAGTACAGGCAGTCGACATTGCGAAAACCACTATTTTAGTTTTAGAGGTTCATGAAACGTTGACATCTATCAAATTTCTCAAGTTCGATTATTTTGACGATCCCAAAAACTTTCTCTCCGGTATGTCGAGAAAGTAAAAATGCTTTATAAACGAGAGATTATAAAGGGGTGCCTTCTCTTCATAAATTAAGATGGCAAGCCATCCAAAACAATGCTGGTTGATGACGTCATACAAACTTGTTCGGTCGTGTTCATGCTCATGTGTTTAAAATATATAGTATTTATTATAAAATATGCGTCTATAAAATAAACTATTTCTGGATTTTGAAAAAATATTGAGAGACTGTAAGTCTATCTTATAATAATCTAAGCGTTCTATTTATGAGTTTAAAAAAAAATCGTCTACACCTTAGGGAATTTGATTTCAAAGTTCATTTCTACGAAAATTGTACTGTTATCTTAAAGTTGTCCAATTAAGTATCGGCACAGTTTCCTATAATACCTTGATATCATTTTTTTTTCAGCTGAACAACTGTATTATTATTACTGTCACCGCTAATATGGTTTTTACCTTAGCTAAACAACGTAGCGCTGTTGAGAGGGGCGAGCTCTAATGGGCGTTATGTAACACAGTACAATGTTACGTAACACATATACTATACTTAAATTCTCATCTTGAAAAAAAAAATTATATTCAGAAATTTAATATTGATTTTGAGTAGTATTAAATCTGAATCCCTCTTTTAGTGTCACAAAAGCTTTCTTATGAAATATTGACATTCTATCTTGTTGGGTGATGGCATAGAGTAAATATAGACATCTATATCTACATCTTATTTTCAATACTTAATGAATTTGCAGATGTTAAACAATCCGTATCAGTGGTCGCGTGGTATGAGGCTTCACTATCACAATAGATTGGATTGCCCTCGACGATGAAGGTCGGGATTTAAATCCCGGATGGGTGTTTTGAGAATATTTTACCTTTATCATCAAAGCCCCATTAGTGTAAATAAACCGATCGGGCAATAGCACACGATGCACACACATTCACACACAAAATGAAAGGAAATGACTTATTGCGCTTGCATAGAAAAGGAACCAATTCAAGTCCTACCAGAATGACTGACTATTTCTCTCGTAATGTTTTTCTATTTTTTTAATTTAAAAAAGCATGTATTTCCATACGACTTACACAGTTATGTTGTTTAAGTTCTTATAAATTCTTGAATCTCAGTAATTTCTGCTTTTATAGACGTCGATGTTGGGAAGGTGACTTTAACGCCTGATTAGGAAAATACATATTTTTAAATTTTACTCTCACTGCAACTTATAACTTGTTCAGGTTGTACGCATATATGATACTCACTATAGGTGCATTTTAGAGGTAATCTACTCGCATTTGTGTGGAAGGAGCGTGGGTAACCATCTAGGGAAAACCATACTCATTAGACCCGAACGGGATACGAATCACGATCTCCCCCCATCCGCAGGTCAGTCTAACATGATAGTGACTCCTTAGACCTTTCGGCCACTGAAGCGGATAGGAAATATTCCAGTCGGATGTGATTGGCAGACTACTACGCTGTTAACGTGTTCACTCAATTGTTTTAAAGTGTCATGGTGTATTTCACTATACATTGATACTGTTGATATATTTGTATAGGTCATCTCAGACTCAAAACGTGATAGCTCTGACTCAAACAGGGTGAATTTTATTATTTTATCATTTCGTTCTAGAGAATGTTTGCGGAAATTTCCTACACCTCTTTTCTAGTTCATCCGGTAAACAAGGATGTGTGAGTGTGTGTGTGTGTGTGTGTGTTTGCTCTTAAGCTTGACCTTACCGACTAGAAACCACGCATGAATACAAGGAAACTGTTAATAGACATAGTGCACATTTAACCGCCAAGAGAATGGAGTTGAAAGGTATATTTCTTTTTTCTGTGCCAACAGGAAAATAAACTCAACTTCATTGATGTATGAATTAATACATACAGTCCATTCGCCATAAGAGTGGTGGTAACTGACAGCTATTAAAAGCTACTAGATATACTCTCATGTATCCATTCGCCAAACCATATGATTTGCTAGACAATATGTCACATTTGGCAGTCATAACACAACAATGTTTTTAATTATTCTTTTCTTTTAACCGTTTTTATATGATTGAAATACGAAAATGTGAACATATACTTTTAGATATTTCTTTTTTGTGGTAGAGGGTTCAGTAGTTAACTTAAGAATTCTTTAAAAACGAGAGATTATAAAAGGCTGACTTCTCTTAATAAATCAAGATGGCAAACCATACGAAACAAAAGGGGTTGATGACGTCATACAAACCGTGCTTGGTTGTGTTCAATATCTTTTGTTGCCACAACCACTAAACAAAAAAAAAGTTTTATTAATACAGTATAGGTGACCTGGCGGTCTAGGGGTAAGGTGTCAGACTTCTATGCTGGGGCCGGGGTTCAATCCTAGGTCCCGGCATAGATTTATCTAATTACCAAGCCCTTCCTTCACCTCTGACAAGACATCTTGTGAATGTGGGGAATGCCAGGCCTCCACCGTGGTTCGGATTCCACGTTAAACTGTAGGTCCTCCATTTCATCTCACAATCACCCTACCATTGCACATTAGCGTAAGTGCGTATAACCCAAAAGGGTAGTAAGACGCGGTGCTAATAATAATAATAATAATAATACAGTATATTTTATTCTTTCAATAATTTAGGAAAAAACCCATCATACATACATAATCCGCAGCAAGTAGTATTAGCAACACCATCTATCAACATTTTACACACACACAGACACACACAATATGTAGCCTATAGGGTCATAGAAAATAGTTTAGTGTTCATTCACCAAACTCATTTAATATTACCATTTTTATCAATATCTAACACAAATACAACATCTGATCGTTAATATCTCAGATACCTAGGCAGACCCCTTAACATTAAAAAATGCCTGACCACACCTGTGACGAGGCAGTGGGATTGTCAGGTTCGAAATGACACCTTGTTGTTTAAATTATCTTTTGATGCTGTAAACTCTAGAGGGAGATGATTATCAGCTGTTCTAAGACCTGCCTCTTTCCTATAGCTTGTCTTTCTGTGATCACAGAACCGATAACTGATCATGAAATACATAAAAACAAGTTATTCTGGTCACGAATGTCGATGAAAATTCATTTTGCAAATAATAATAATATTATATGTCAAGGGAGACAAAATATTAATAATATTATTTGTTTAATCCAATTTTCACAGGAAGGGTCTTATCTGACATCTAAAATAGTTACTATATATACTTTCACGCATTCATACGTCAAGTCATGTGATCTTCAACACTTAAATTTTATGGATATTGTAAATAAAAATAAAATATCACCAAAATAATAGTAAAATGTTATCATTGATCATCACCAAAAAATGAAATACTACTAAACTAGTTATTAAAAATACATTTCAAAGCTATATACAATAAACGTTACTAAAAAAATATGCGTAAACAGAATTGAATGTTGGTGGTTCTACCCAATATAAGTGTAAACCTAACAACTAGACCCAAGACCATTAATTTATCACTTGATTAAATGACTGAATGAATTCACTATAGCAAAAATACTAGCATTTTTTAAATAGCTTCAAATTTTTTTTACTATATTTCTATTTTCTTTTATGTTTATTATTTATTCTGAATTCAGATTAAAATTCAAGATTCGGTATTTGGAGTTAAAATGAAGTTCCGGTTTCAAAAATATTTGATTCGACCCATCTCCAACACACACACCCACACCCACACACACCTGAAAGTTACAAGAGTTGCTGCTTTCATATGTAAATACGTAAAATAAAACCTTCAAATATCACTTATGAAATCGTATCAATACTGAAAAAAAAAAAAAATTAATCTTAATCGTGTGTTTGAAAACAGCCGATTTAATTTTTTTTTAAGTTTCCCGCCTCGTATTTATAGCCATTATACCCCTAATAATAAAAAACAACCAAATTTGACTAATTTCTGTTCCATCTACGGGGAATGCTCAGTCTAACCGTGATGTAAGTTGTACCATAGCGGAAAAAACAAAGTAAGCTTGTTTCGTTTCAGGGTGAACGAAGTAAGTTATACGGTACGTTCTCAATCTTCATCGTACCTAAATAGATTACATTTCAGAATATCGGTTATTAAAAGTATCCAAAACTCCTACATAGGTTAAATCCCAGACAAAAAAAAAATCTTTTTTCCAAACTGATGACTCTGCGTTTTGGCGTCTTCTTTCTTTATGATTCAGAGGTTCTTGGCAGCTGGCAGGATCGGTTTGTTACTCCTGACGGTATGCAAACCTTCGTGCCCCTGATTGACTTCTTTTGTCCACCCCGAAAAATCAATCTCTCCCAAACCCCCCTCTCCCCCACCTCCTGCGTGGATGAAAACGCTACACCAATAAGAAGAGTTCTCTGTTGTAAATTAGATACCCCCTTATATCGTTACAATAATAATCCTCATCAACGGCAACCTGATGGGATAGCATTGTCTGGCCCGTGAGAATGCGGCCATATTGTGATAACTCCCAAGCGCAAGTTCGGAGAGAAAGAATGGTAGGAGTTTTTTTTTTTATTCTTCGGGAGTTGAAATTTTATACTTATAATGCTACATCTATTATACATTAATGTTTGAGTCGAGTGCTATTGTTTGGAAATATGTTGAAGGCATGACAATTAATTCACCCCCCCCCCCTACCCCCTCTCATTACTTTATAAGTTTGAATATTTTTCTGTGTTGATGGTCATGAAACCGAAAGTATTCATGTACATTGACCAATAAACTGTTTATTTCTTACTTGTAAACACATGTGTGTATGTGAGTGTATTCATAATTAGTGTGGTTTGACTATTGTAATAAAGTTTACCGCCAAATTATGGAATCTGTAGTGTGTTCAGATGTAGGTATAAAAGTGCCACTTTACGCTGGTAACAATCCGCACTTATGAAAAAACATGATTGACATATAAAAAAAATCCCTTTTAGTGCCGGGGTCAAGAAACCTTATTTTGTTGAAGGCTGTTAAATTTTTTTTTATAATTTATGAGGGCCTTACTGAAAATTCATATAAATCGTATTAGTATGCACAATACTGGATTCATAATAAATCTTATAAAGTTGTGAAAATCGGTAAAATATTTTAGAACAAAATGTATAAGCTAAGCAAGTCTAACGGGTTTTTCCTTATTTTTAAAGTATTGATGGATCACAAAAAAAAGTATCGTGGGTGGAGTTTCCCAATCCTGTTTGAGCGTATAAAGGATGTAGCAAAGGACACATTGACAAAAATAAACCATAATTTTTTAATCCTAGACGAAAGTGGTAGCTGCATAACGTAAAGTTTGGAGTATCAATATATGAAAACATAAATAATAGCTTTTTATTTTCTCGCTTTCTTCAAGAGAGCGAACGTAATAGAATTAGAAATGTTGATGGATGACGTTTCATGACCCCCTGAATCATAACAATGATGCTGTCTGTATATTTTCTTTTCCCAATGTCACTGTAACATTGTGTAATATTTAATGTATTCTCTTTGGTGGAATATGAAGCTCTTTTTTTTACATTATGTTTTTGCATCAGTGTATATTTATTCGTTGTTTGACATACCTTACAAATTTTAAGTAGATATCTCAATTTTTTGGTAAAAAATGCGTGAAAGTATGTTTTGCGGGGCATCTTACATTTTATTCATGTATTAATTTTATGGTAATATATACTTCCCATCTCGGCTACATCATTTTTATCCCAGTAGTGGTAATATTAGTACTAGTGTGTCATTACCCAGGGGATGCCCGAATGTACTAATCGTACATCCTTTCCGTGGAGGCTCTTTCCATGTACCGATGAGATGAGGTGAGGGTGATAGTAAGTATGAGGGTGTGGAACCAGTGGAAACACTTAAACCTAACCTACGCCTAATTAATCAAACGCTTTTGACCATTGGGGTAGTTCCCCTTTCAGGAAAAATACACAAGGTACCAGCAGGGAGTTGAACCCAGTACCCCTAGACTGTAGCCAGGTGCAATGACCACTACTCCACCGGGCCGATATTTATATGGTGATCTAATTATATGTATGTGATTTAAAATCAGGCTTATGCCAAGAGGTAAAATAAGTATTTCGTAACCCTAATTTCCACCCCTCGATAGAAAATATGTTACATTCCATTCACAGGTGCGCTTAAATTTGACCCTGAACATCCTGACTCCTGTTTTTATGTCCACAACTTTGATCAGACCACGAATTGCTGCTACGTCAAACTGGAAGTTACTCATTGTGTGAAGACAGAGGACAATGCGAGCGTGCATCCCGAAAATTCGACATGGTTGATCAAGAGGAGCGGTTGTGGGGTGAGGGGGAAGATTAATACTCCGTCCATGAATGAATGAATGAATGAATGACTCATGGTCGAGCCTGTTAAACCATTTGGTGGTTTGGCTCGCTACGGAATGCATTTTGAAGTTTATTTTAATTGGTTAAATTCTTAGCATGTTTTCTGTGCCCTTGCTTCGAATCAAAACTTAGAATATTTTGACTAAGCGTGACCAAATAAGTTTTTTTTAGAAACCTATTTTTACTTTCTTGGTTGGCAACAGTTTTCTTCTAAAAAAGCTACGTTAGATATCGTATTTAATATTTTCAGTGCCATATAAACATATTAGCAGATTTACTGAAGTTTAAATGATTCTTAGTTTCTAATATCAAAATAAACTATTGTAATCATGAACATTTTCGACGAATCTTTACGTTTTATCTGGGTTTGAACCCCCCCTCACTACACCCCTCCAAAGTGGGTTTTACAATTCTTCGTGTCCCCATGACTGTATGTCTGTATTTCTGTTCCTGGCCACAGATCTGAAACGGTTGATGAATTTTGTTCAAAATTGATATTTAGATATTATAAGGCAGTACCTCAGAATATTTTTCAATGTTGATCCCAGCCCTCAAATTAAGGGTAGTTTACTGTTAGATTATTTTTTTGAATTACAAAATTTTCGAAAGTGGCCCTAGCGATTTTGTTTCAGATGTATACCTGAGGAGTGTTTGACATGACAAATAAAACTATATGCAGTTGTTTTTTTTATAGTGAAAATACGTTTTAGGGTGGCTTACTGACATCTGAACTTTTTTTAATCAAATGTTTTAATAAATGGCTCTAGCGATTGTGCTCAAAATAGGTATCTAATAAGTTTTTTGCCTTATAAATAATTATAGATATATATATATATATATAATTATTTATTATTATATATATAATTATTTTGGTTAGAGTGTATATATATATATAATTTTATTTTTTCTAAAAAAATAGATTTATAGCAGTTTAATCATGACCTATTTTAGTAAGAACTCTTAACAATTTTGTTCAAAATTGGTATCAAGGGAATACTTTACAAGTTAAATAATAATGTGGGTTTATTTTTCTATACCAAATTAATTTAAGGGTAGTTAACTTAACATAAATTATAGAAATTTCGAAATTTTTCTTGAAATTTGTCTTTATAATCTAGTTCAAAATGGGTATCTGGGAATAGTTTTTCCACGTAAACAAGAATATGTTTTTATTTTTACAAATATAATATAATATAATATAATATTAGGATAGTATAAAAATAACTTAGTTTTGAAAATTTGAAATTATTAGAAACATTTGAATAATTTGGCTTAAAATTGATATATAAATAATCTTACTTGCGTTTAACCAAATGATGTGTTATGGGGAAAAATTACTTAAAGGTAATTTACTGAAAACTTTTTTTAAAAATCTTTTTCTAAGCTACTCGTAAAATACACAATATGAGAAGGTTTTTGCGATTGTGTCTTACAATTTATTTGAAAAAATATAACTGACAATGACCATTTTAACTAAGGGTCACAACAACTTTTACTTTAGAAGAAGTCAAAATAATTTTTAAGATTCGCTCGAACACACTTAATTTTAAACATACTTGATATCTGTAATTTCTTTCAGATGGTTTAATTGTGAAAGAAAACCTAAAATGAGTGGTAAATAGCTATTGTTTATGTATATACATCACGCACACGTTTTCGATCATACCAACTACCAAGATCAAGAGGTAATAAAGAGACCTCATGCAAAAATACTAGATTATTTTAGGACCCACCTAGAAGCGATCCGGACTCTCCTAGACATTTACTGTAATCCTCTCCATCTACTCAGCCCAATACGCTGGACTTTTCGTGCTATAAAATAAAATATTTGGGATGGGGCTGGGGTAAGGAATGTTGTAAAAATAAAGTCTTGTGTATATCAAGTTTATAACACCTATAAAACTACCTTTATATACGGGTTATTTTTTTTTTTATAAATGTAAAGTATATTGTTCAGGTTCTCAAATTTTATCTTAAGTTACTTTTAACATTCTGTGGTTTTTAAGCTTTTCATCAGTTACTTAAAAAAACACTATCTTTTTTTTGTTGCCACTTTATTTCTTTCACCAGAGTTGTAAGATTGACTGTTATTTTGAAGGGTACTTCCCTCTTGACGGTTAATAGTTATCTTTTATCCCGAGGTAGCGGGTAAAAAAAAAATATATATATATATATCCCACAAATTATACAGACCAGCTCTTGAGCAATAAGTAGGCTATACCTGTGTTGGGTTCCGCCTTAAGCTTGATAGAAACCAATCTACCTGCCACCTTCGCGAGAGGGATAGTTTTATTTCGATAATTAATTTCACCTCTTAAACCTTCCCTTTCTCCACACTCCCTCTACCCTACACTTTTTAATTTGTACACTAACAATGTCTGTATGTTTATGGTCAGGCGAATTCTTCAGATTCATAGCTTCTAATAGCTTATCAGATAATTTTGTAAACTTTGTGATTTCATTTTTTATTGGTACAATTTTATGAAGGAAAAATAACTTGTTTATTTTGGCCATTTAAAATAATTTTATTTTTGATATTACTATTCATTATTTTTCGTTTATGAGACAAGCTTTCCCACATAAACAAATAATAATAATAGTTATTTTTTGTAAATTTTCAATTGACTAGTAAAATACTACAAGCAAAAAAGAAATCTAAAATGCTAAAGATAAAATATAAACTTAACCAGTAAAAAAGATATTTTGCTTTCAATATTTTAAAACACAATGAATAATGCCTATATTAAAATATGTTGTTGACATGATGTTCTCATTTAATTATTCCAATGAGCACCCAGAGTATTCAGGGTGTTTAGGGGAGTGATATTTTGGAAACCCGCCTTTCACAACCAATATTAGGTATCCTGATTAATATGCTTTATTAATTTAATATTATATGTATATATATATATATATATA
>CABFOW010000101.1:204112-222355 GCA_902141385.1 Timema californicum | reverse complement strand
TATATATATATATATATATATATATATATATATATATATATATATATAAATGAAAAATAATTGTCGCCGTTGATTTCATTAAGCTTCACTATTCTTGTCTTAATAACGGTCACTGACTTTCAAGAAAGAAGGGTTCAAAAAACCAGAAAATAAAAATTAATAACAAAACTTTACTTATGATGCACGGGCGTTTTGTCTACGCCAAGAATTGCTCCTTAAAAAAGAGATATGTTTGGACGGTTGGGGGTCCTGGAGAAAATAGCTCCCCCCACCATTCTTCGCGGTCAACCCGCGTCTAGGTGACTTCGCTAAAGAATATGATTGGGAGGGGGTGGGAAGAGAAGGGGTAGCTTAGAGGAAACTCACCCGCTTATACGAAACCACTATCAGTATACCCTGCTGAGATTCAAACCTTTACCTCCTGCAATAATAGTAAAGTAGCCCCATGGCTTCTTTGGTGCTGACTGACAGCTCACAGCTGACTTCTGACAATCAATATTTAGGTATGTACCTAAGCTGTGAGCTGTCAGTCAGCACCAAAAAATGTCATGGGGCTACTGTAGATCTATTGTGAGCCTTGTGTATTAGACCACGTGACCACTGGTGCTGATATTGTGTTGGCTCCCGCTCACTATTTAGCAGTAAATAAACGGCCAGGGATCGTAAAAGTCCCCAGCATCGGTGGGCACGCAGATTAAACGTCAATCTCGTGTAATATGGTTTTCTTGTGATGGGGAGGTCGGGGTTCAAGTCCCGGTTAGGTGTATTACTTCATCAGTGTTATTAATTATGGATAGGCAGGACGAGTAGTGTGAGCCGATAAACAAAATGTGTTGTTTGTTGTGTTTATCCTGAAATTAAGTTAGCACAGTTTTCTAGAAATCAGCATACTAACACAAGGGCGCTAGATTAGTCAAGCAGATATTCATAAACACCGAAAACCAAATGGGCTTATAACGTTACTGAGTTACCGTCCAGTAGTAGGAGAACAAACAGGCGAAGAAGAGATTGATCCCCCTATAAAATCACAGGTCTCAATTCTTAAATATCCATTTCACGCTCCTATAACAGTTACCTTGTCGTTTCCCGAGCATTTAGCTGACAGTAACAGGCGCCGTGGTGTAGTCGTCATTGCACCCGAGTACGAGTCTAGGAGTCTCGGGCTCGATTCCTGGCCGGTACCTTTGCTATTATTCTCTAAAGGGGAGTCTCCCCAACAATCACCAGGGTTTGTTTGGTTTGGCTTAAGTTAGGTTTAAGTGTTTCCACTGGTTCCACACCCTCATACTTACTATCACTATCACCTCATCTTATCGGGACATGGAAAGAGCCTCTACGGAAAGGATGTACGATTAGAACATTCGGGTGACCTCTGGGCAAAGGTACATTAGTACTGGATAATCTTTCTACAAACTGGGCTGCGATTGATATAACACAGACGCTTATTATTATTATTATTATTATTATTATTATTATTATTATTATTATAACGTTTGCTTAGCGACAAAAATATGTGAATTTTTAGACTTTACAGAGTGTAAAATTTCAACTGTTAAACTATATATACAAGTCTATATAATTTATGTATAGGTTTATAGAAAAATTTTAAAGTTCAATCCAGTAAACTCCAAGTTCTTGTATTGCTAAAGGTTTGGTTACTATCTAACCTAAGAGTAGCATCTGATTGGCAACATTTTGGCCACCTAGGCGGCCTCCTTAATTGATTTCATCAATCTCGTCCCGTACGGTTAAATCGACATGTTTTTATTTCTCAGGTAATTTAATGCAAAAGAGTTTTCCTCAATTACCGTGAATCTCCATACCAAGCGAATAATTTGCTCTCTCTCTCTCACACACTGTCTAGTCAAATCTTGATTCCCCCCCCCCCCCCCCANCCCCCCTCACACACGCCTATTTATTTAATCCTCCAGGACGAACTTGATTGTTTTATCCGCAACAATTACCGCTGGAAACTGTCGCATATTGAGCGAATAATGAGGTTGAGTGCTTTTTTTTTAAGATGGACGCTTTTCGTTTGTTTGTTTTATTAGGTGCAGTCATTAATTTTACTTACAGCTCAAATCTTCTCTGAGAGAGATATATATATATATAAGCGTATAACCCGTACGGGTAGTAAAACGTGGTGCTAAAAAAAATAATTAAAATCATATCAGTGTTGACAGAAAAAAATTATATTATATTTAAAAACAAGTTTTTATCTTACCAAAATTCCACACTATACAGATAAAATTATTGAAATTTAAAGCAAGTCAAGTGACATATTTTTCTTATATATATATATATAAAATTATTGAAATTTAAAGCAAGTCATGTGACATATTTTTCTTATATATGTATATATATATATATATATAAGAAAAATATGTCACTTGGCTTGCTTTAGATTTCAATAATTTTATCTGTATAGTGTGGAATAGTATCCCATTAGTGTTCCCCACAAGCTACTAGATATACTTTCATGGTCAAGTCATGTGATCTGAAATTGTCACTGTGTATATATATCATATCCTATACAATAACACTAATTAATATGTATTTAAAACCCGCCTCAGTGACCGCATGGTCTAAGGTACTCCTCCCACAATAGGTTATACTGCCAAAGATGGGAAGATCATGGTTCAATCCCGGTCGGATCTACTGAGGGTGGTTTTGCCTAAGCAATTTCCTACTATCTCCACATAAATGCAGGTACACTTCCTCTAAATCCAACCTTCCTAATTCCTAAATACATTAGAGTAATTAGTAACATAAGCGTATAACCCGTACGTAATGGGATATCGGCCAAATGTGGCTGATAATTTTCGAGGAGACGACGGGGAGATTGAGGTCTGAATCTTGATCAGGTATACTGAATTTTTTCTAAAATGTGTTTCCACTCTCCCTCCTCGTAAATGTGGGTACACTTCCCCTGAATATTACCGTTCTCATACATAAAGCCATTAGCGTAATTAGTACATTATCGTATACACCGAACGGATAGTAAAGCGTAGTGCTTAGTAATAATATAATAATAATAAATTCAGCTGCTTGCATCTGTGGCTACACGACTAAGTAACACCCGAAGGTGACCTGGCGGTCTGGGGGTAAGGTGTCAGACTTCTATACTGGCGGCCGGGGTTCAATCCCCGGTCCCGGCATAGATTTATCTGATTACCAAACCCTTCCTTCACCTCTGACAAGACATCTTGTGAATGTGGGGAATGCCAGGCCTCCACCGTGGTTCGGATTCCACGTTAAGCTGTAGGTCCTCCATTTCCATCTCACAATCACCCTACCATTACACATTAGCGTAAGTGCGTATAACCCGAACGGGTAGTAAGACGCGGTGCTAATAATAATAATAATAATAATAATAATAATTACGGATTTCTTCACTTCTGAAATGTCTATCCACGCGTCCAAGTAGACATCCTCTTAATGTCGTCACACAGTAAAACGAAACATATTTTAATTAAACTTTCAGTAAATTATACTTATCGCACAAATGAATCAAATTATTACTGTGCCTTGCACTCTGATAGGATTGTGCCACAGCCCAGTGGTCGAGTATGCATCTAATTGCACTTTAGACACAACATTGTGCAATGGGATACTTCTTCGAAGAGGGAGGGGAAAGTTGCAGTTCTAAATAGAGCTGTTAGTGCGCAGAAACCTTCAAATCCCACGGTGTGTTTAAAAAAAAAAGGCAAACATTGAGTAAATTACAAGGACATTGAATAATAGACGTTGTTGTACCATAAATCATTATGGTAACTCTATTTTATTTTTGTATTTATTTTTTAAAAGTAAACTAAGTAGGTGACTTCATCTCTAATTTTGTTTCTACTTAAAATATGTGATGTTGTTGGGGGTGGATTTACTCCAGGATTTAAGGGAGGGTGAGATGGCTTCTATAAAATACAAACTGTTGCAAAAATTTATTAAATCTATTTTGACTCTATGGATTGTAGTCATTGTAAGATCTTTAAAAAAATATATTATAGCTCATTATTTTAAAAAAAAAATTTGAAAAGGCTCCAATTATTTTCTGTATTTATAAAGATTAACTAAAAATAAGTGAAATATACAGGGTGGGACTTAAACCATTATACGATTAGTAACTTGAAAATTAACACTTTAATTGAAAAGTAAATATTCACTAGCTAAATAAAAGCTAACTACAATCTACACTTTTTAACCTTTTGAAAGTTATGTCACTCAGGTGAGCTCCACCGGACGTCAGGTAAACCTCATCATGTTGTCCATTACTTTCCTCAGCATAGATAGTCTAAATGTCTCCATCCCACCCTGTATTTATAGACCTATATTGGGTTTTAAACAAATCTAATTTATTGTGATGAAAATGTTTTCTTATTTAAATAATACATTTTAACATTAAGATATTAACAGTTAATTTTGTAGAAAAAAAAAAGAATGAGAATGTCAAAACGTTGAAAATAAACAGATTTGTTCACTATTGGAGCCTCTGATTTTGTACAGCCCCGGGCCCTCAACAGCTCTAAATTCAGGCCTATGGGGGACTGTCAACCACAAATCCAGGTAGGCCTATTTTTTTCGAATTATACAAATTATTTTTTCGTAAATACTTTTTTTTTACTAGTGAATGCTTTCTATATTCCCCTTTGGTGTGGGAGGGAGTCTTTATCTATGGCTGCCTTAGTTTCTTTTTAAGTTTAATTCTTTAATTGCACATATATATATATTTATATACTTTATTTTATATATATATTATTTTCTCGCAGTATTGTGCGTTTTGCTTAAGGTAGCCACAGAAATGTGAATATGTTTTGGTTGTTTTAGGAAATAAATGTGTATGTCTTTTGAAGATAAAAAAAAACTGTTTTAGGTTTTATTATAAAAAAATCATTCCAAATTTGTAAAAGGCGCATAAACATTATTCAATCTTAAGTAAAGCTAAGCACGGTATTCTGAAATGTATTAATTTAATAATAATGTTAATATCAAGAGATTTAGAAATCCTAAATTGTTGGCTAATATACTGATAAACTGTTATTTTAAAAACTGTTTCATACTCTACGTCTAGTTTTGTTTTCTATACTCGTCTTTTATGTTACACTTTTATTTAAACTCAAGATTTTATTTTCGTATGCCATACCCTAATACATGTCCCGGCTATCCGCATACTTACTCGAATGAGGAAAGTAGAATTAATAGGAGGTGTAGTCGCATTTTTATGGAATGAGATTGGGAAATCACTTGTGAACTATACACCCCTTGTTACTCCCGACCGGTATTCGAATCCCAGACAAGACCAGACAAGAAGAGAATGAAGTATTTGTTCATGTACCGCCCTAAAACGGATATTTCTCTTTGTGATAAACCTAATGTCAAAACTATGGTTGTTATCGATCCGGGTTTGATTCCTTGAAGGGCCTAAAACTAATAATTAAAAAAATATGAATTCATTTGTTTTCCTCAAGGGATTAATAAAGTTTCTTGGCTCCTGCGATTGTGTCTATCCTTAATTATTAACAATCGTTATCGACGAACAAAAATTATAATTACTATCTATTTGTAGAGAATGTCACAACATATCATAAATGTAAGTGATTATGCATTAGAATTACGTGTTATTATACCTGGTTCAAATTATTCTGAACCGAGTGTAGTGGTCCTTGTAACTCACTTATTTTCCTCAGGTAACCCGGCACGTGGATGGATCATGTAATGCATTCTAATAGGCCACGTGTTGTTGGCCTCGGAAAGGGGGGAGGGAGGGTGTTAACTAGGATACATTATTCCTCTCGTGTAATAAGAGACTATTGACTACACTCCATTATACCACAGTCGACATTGTACCAAATGTCTGAAGAAATAAAGCAGCTCAAATACTTCTCCACCACTATTGACAATTTATAAAATGTCCTTGGAAGGAGCTCAGGTACTTTCATGCCACTGTCGACAGTTTATAAAAGTCCTGAAGAAATCTAGGCTCTCAAATACATCTTTGCCACAGTTAAGGAATCTTAGGAGGTCAAATACTTCTATGATACTGTCCACCGTTTACAAAATGTTGTGAAAAGGAGCTTACATACTTATTTGATACTGTCCACCATTTACAAAATGTTGTAAAAAGGAACCCTGTCCACAATTTACTAAATGTCCCAGAAATTATAAAAAAATACCAATAAAAACACTTGGTGACTTAACTTTATCTTTAATGACTTGTTGACCTACACCGTTTTTTGATATTGCCATATAACTTTAATTGCTTTGCATCCACACAATAAATATTCTCAATTACTTTAGTTAGTGGTAATAATACAATAGTAATTATTAATAATACAATTATTCTTATATGAGGGAAAGGGCACTACGTCTTACTACCCGCCCGTGCTATCCACATATTTGTACTAATGAGGCAGTGATGAGGAAGGTAGTATTTTAAAAGAACTATAGCTCAATGGAGGCAGAGTATGAAACCCTCCAGTGGGAATAATTAAACTTCTCAGTACACCAGTACACCCTACAGGGATTAAAAACTCTCTAAACTCCTGTCACCGGCAAACCAGACAAGACTACAGCCTCAGTGGCGCAGTAATTCACACGCTGTGTGTTGACCCATGATGCATTGCAACGCAAACTTAAAACAACTGATTATCAACAACTTTTATTTTCAAGTAGATAAACATATATTTAAGATTATTCTCCCGATGAATGTTTTCAAATTATAGCGCTGTGTCGTGGCACAATCCAATACGTCGATACACACGCTTTACATCAACGGGCTATTTCGAATCTTCTCACAAAAGCCAACGAAGCTGTCTGCTTTCTTCCGGCTCTACAGCGCATGCGTTCTCAAATGCACATGCGCACTGATTTGAGATGGTTGAGTTTGAGATTTGATTGGCTCTTCCTTGCCGAACATCTCGGGCAGAGCGGACGAAGTAGATATGAGTTGAACTTTAGCGGAACAGCTCGCGCCGATGAGGCGGAAATCTTGTGATTGGCTTTTTTGCTCGTCACGTGACCACGTTTCTGTTCTGCGCTCATTTTTTCGGCGAACATGTGAATCTATAGTAAGACAACGCCTTTGTCAGAGCTGTGATCACATTGAGAAGTTACTGGCGTTAAGGGCACCGCTACTTGAAGGGAAATAACCTCACATTGCCGCATTTCTTCAACCGTTGGGAATACTGAAGCTTCAAAATGACCCTGGGTACGTACCAAACCCTGGATATCCAAGTGGTAGATCAATGGCCCGCTAAGCTAAAGTTCCCGTGTTCGATTCCCGTGTCCAAATGTCATTTTACTATTTATTCGAATACGATCCTGATACGGCTGATCTCCGCAACTATAATAATGTATCCCCAAAACTTCGCCTTTCATATGTAGGGGGGACCGGGGATGGTTGGCTACAGTTTGCATATTCCATTTTTAAGTATTTATGTATTTAGGTAAAGTAGATCTTTGGACATTTATCTTGTTTCATAAGCTACTTAAAAATGTATTCATCAAACGTAAAGGATAAGTAAATATTTTATAAGTTTGTTTGTGATGTGCCAACCAACCTCTCACCGGGGTTGGTCTGCACTATTTTATGGCGTACGTTGGCACATGTTGTATAAATAATTACCACTTAAAAATAAAGAACAGACACTTTCTATAATTTTTAACTTTATTTTTATTAGAAGTATTGGCTTCCTTTATGTCTTCAAGTGCTTTCTTAATTGGGATGTCAGTTAAAATTGACGTATTTTTTCTTTTGCCATTGTTGGTAGATCTAACAGAAGTTGTTCTTGGTCCTACTTTTGGGGGGGTCGAATCTGTCGCAAAGATAGGTATATGCTTAAACTTTGTCTACCTGATTGATACCCTTAGGTAGGCGAAGGAGGGGGGGAATACGCATTTTTCCTGTAAAATCAATTAAAATACAGTTATACATCAAAACTGAATTTTATCGTGAAAACTCTGTTTTCATTATATTGGGGCTAGTTGTCCCGGTGGGTCAACCAACCCCATAGTGATTGTGCCAAGCAACCCCGAAGCCATTTTGTTTGGTTATATCATATATACTCTATTGAAAAATCAATTTAGATTGTCTAAGTAGAATAAAGTCATAGCTAAGGGTCTATCTTTCTTAATAAACACCGATAAAATATAATACTTCATACTAACTCATTCTTACTAAACGATTGGTTAAATCATAAGAATTTACTCACCACAGATAAAAATGAATAAAACGAACTTGCTCCAACACCGTTCACGCTGATGCCTCGAAACAAACATGGCAGACGCGCCTTGTTCATCTTCAACGAAGGTGTAGATGGTGCTGCGCTCAGTCAAATATTTTAACAGTTATTAATACTGTGCCAACCTACCCCTGTAGCCAATCAACCCCGGTCTCCCCTATTAATTGTATCGCGTTGTTTTCTTCCATCTAAAGTAACATTCAGACACCTTTCACCACCATTTTGGCGTGAAATATATTTTTAAATAATAAACAACTTTTAAATAATGCGGATTCTCTGGGCTTCTGCAACGCCTCACGGCGTTCAGGTAGTTGGGCTCCTTAAGGGTGGATGTAAAGGAAAAGCGAGCTAATGCCGGTATTGTTCCAGTTTTTGTAACAACATATTTTTGCTAACACAGTAAATATAACTTTTTTAATACCAAGTCTTACCACCTGTTCAGGTTATACGCATATGTACTAATCACTCTAATGAGCTAGGAATGACGACGGTTGAATTTAGAAGTGTGCCCACATTTGCGTGGAGGGAGAGTGGAAAACCATTTTGTAAAAACCTTCTGCATACCCTACCCGGATTCGAACCACGATCTCCCTGCCATTGGTAGTATTGTCCAACACAAGACCATGCGGCCACCGAAGCAGGTATATAACATCGTTAAAGTAGATTAATTTATTTTATTTCTATACACTTAGAACAGTTCTTGAATATCTCACGAAGACGTCCTAGAATTTGATAACTTTTCCCCTCTCCATTTAAAAAAGTGTCTCATAAAGAAATATATATTAGAGAATTATTGTTGGAACGGAGGGAATTACTAATGTCTTTATCTCGCGTTCCATTACATCTCACCTTAATTCAACTTAGCAAACCCGCTGCGGATCATTTTCATCCAATCAAACACAGTCTCTAACACCCGCTGCGTCAGTCATGAAACCTCATGATGCTTCGTGAGACCTTGTAACACGCTCATAGTACCCTGATACTTTTCAGAAGATAATTAGTATCCATCGCGTGATTCACAATGTATAACGTGGGTGGCAATCAAAGAAAAGAATGAGCGGTTCACGTTTACTTGTTGTTTTTTACTCTTGTCTTTTTGAAAAGTCTCCTTGGCAATCAACGTTTTTTTTAATTGACAAGTCAATAGCTATAATAATAACAATGCCTTTGTTTTTGTTTTATACTCTTTCGAGAGAGAGTTGAACCAGGTTCATTTCAACAGTAGTTGGATATATACACTAGAAACTTGTTAATTCGAACTAAATGAGACCGAAGCATGTTCGGATGAGCCAAAATTCGGATTAATCGGGAGAATAAAGGAATATAGTATTTTCACGAATTTCAAATAATTAACAGTTGAATGAGTTTAATAATCAAATTATCATTTATTTAACTGTTGTATATAGGACGTAATATGTACTGCAATTATTTTTAGTTAAAGAAAAACACAATGTGTTGACTAAAAAAATTGTAACTATTAAGTATTAATTATCATAATTATATCACTGTTACTTAAGTATTCTCTTTTAACTTTTAACTTGTTAACCGAAACAATATATTTTATTTGGCTTTATTTTTTTTTTCTTTCAGTTTTTAGAAAAGTGTACTTGTATTATCTGGAATTTTGGACTACCGGGGTTTGGTCTAGCGGGGCTTAACTGTACATTGAAATAGCCATATCTGACCATTCAAACATAATTTACGAGATCTTGATTTTTATAGGAAGACCACTTTTGCCCGCCAACATTGATGAAAAGTCACAAACATTAGCTTTTATAAAGATTTTTTGATTTATATACATTTAATCTAAAAGTTATCAAAACCTTTAAATATTTATTTGAAGTAATTAACGCGCACTTTCTGAACCGACTGATAATAGCACACAAGAATTTCTATTAACAAGCGTGAAAGAAAGGGCTCTACCAATTTTACCGGTAAAGGTATTTTCACATACAGACCATGGTATCACCATTTGTAGAAAATTAAATTCCATATTTATACGAAGCAATATTTTATTTATTTTAGACAAAAACATTTTGGCGATAAAACTGCAAAAAATACGGCCCTTAGCGCGCGTTCCTTAAATCCCCATCTTAATAGTTATTATATCGATGTAGGCTACTCTTTANTAAAATATCATGTTTATGACGATACCAATATAAATGATTGTGTCTGAATATTATTGCATTGTATTGATTATACTATTCACCGAGGGATGGATGTGTATTCTTTAAATTATTATTATTATTATTATTATCACCGCTTCTTACTACCCGTTCGGGTTATGCGCTTAAGTACTAATTGTGCTAATGGTTTAGGAATTGGGAAGATTGAATTTACATTGAACCCGTATTTGCGTGGAGGGAGAGGGGAAAACAATTTAGGAACCCCCCTACCCCCCAGTTCACACGACCGAGATTCGAACCTCGATCTTCCCGACCTTGGCAGTCGAGCTCAACACGAAACTAGCGCGTTAGCTAACCACGCCACCGAGGCGGGTCAACTGGTGGTGTGATTTATTAGTGTAGGTTTTGCCATCCCTTCTCCACGCTAGTGTGGGTGCATTTCCTCTATATACCCTCCTCATCATTACCTCTTAAATAAAATCGTCAACAATTTTGGTGTGAAAACGTTACATTAAATAAAACTACTTAGCCACATACTCGAGGCTCGTTTGAAATAAGTTTCCAGAAGTTCTTCGTGGCGTCATAGTTAAACATTAACAATACAGGTGCTAACGACCGTGCTAGTGGGTGCTTCAAGACGTAAACAAGGCATTATTTAGCTTCCCGGTCTTAACTTCACATATCGGTAGCGACTGCAGCAGTTCTCGCCGAGACATATTGCGCCATATTTCATTTGTAGCTCTCGAACAATGGACGACTTCTCAGGACGTTACTACGGGTTCTACATTGCTACACGCACGATCTTCTGCGAACTCTCTCTAAGTGAACTCCACCATTATTAAACCCTGTACACATGACACAACTTGTTGCACAAAAAGTTGTACAAGAAATTGTAACCTAAAGATGGCTTCGTGTGAACAACTAAGATTGTACTTTGCACGACTTGTCTTACTACCCATTAGGGTTATACGCTCATATACTAACTATCCTAATGGATTAAGGACAAGTAAGGTGGATTTATAGGAAGTGTACTTGAATTTACATAGATAGAGAGGAAGAAAGAAAGAAAAAGATGATAACGTATTTATTAAGCACCCAATTATCAATAGAAACAGTCACACTTTAAAGTCATATTTGTATAATAATAAATATAAAGAATAAACTCGACGTGTATGTAATCGATGTACCAAGATATTTTACAATTATATTGTACAATAAGTTGTGTCGTGTGTACTTAGCTTTATACTCAGACAATATTATTTGTGCGTGAGGACAGAGTCGAGCTGCTCAGAGCAAATGCGGAAATTCACAGCTTTCCCCCCTCCCCCCCTCTCTCCCCCAAGTACCCAAACCTCACTCTAGTACAGCAGAATGTTTTGTTGCATTCATAAGAGTCTGTATTATTTTAATTTTATATTTACCAAGTTTCTGAACCCGACTCTTTTAAGAGTCGGTGAACATTCTAAAGATACCCTGTTTACCTTGAATTGTTCCCGCCCACTAGGGCGTAGTTTATATGATTAGGGTCAGAGTGTAGTCCATCAATGAAGACTGATACCTTTCAGTGTGAACGGAGCGTACAGTTTAATGTTGAAGGAAGGAAGGGCCTTTTAAAAAATATAAATATATACAATTTTTTTCAACCAAAATTGGAAGAAAGAAAAAGTGTTTATAGTGTAATTTTATAGGTATTGATAATATTTTTCAACCGTTAACATATCATATGATTTGATGTATGGGGGCGTTCAAGTATTACGAAAATACATTTATGGTCATTTTATACCTCCTTTGTAGGAAAATATAAGCAAACGTTCGAATACCCACACCCCTCCACAACTTCCATTTTGCTTACGATATATTTGTCCTATTGTCTTGCAATTTTTTCACAGGAATAACCATGATATTCTATGTGATTTGTATATTTCCAATAATTGCTGACGAAAAGGTGTAAATTAATGGTGCGAAATAGCCACAATAAAACCTGTTTAAAAAATAGTATTATTATTATCACCGCGTCTTACTACCTGTTCGGTCTATACGCACTTACGCTAATGTGTACTGGTAGGGTGATTGTGAGATGAAATGAAGGACCTACAGTTTAACGTGGAATCCGAACCACGGTGGAGGCCTGGCATTCCCCACATTCACAAGATTTCTTGTCAGAGGTGAAGGAAGGGTTTGGTAATCAGATCTTGTAAAAATAGTATTATTAGTAAACATTCATTATTAATAGTCATAAACATTCTAAGCTACTTTTAATCTGATGAACACGTTACTTGAATCCACGTCTCATCACTTTTAATATTATGTGTCAGTTTGAGGTGGCTGGGTCTCACTGCAATCCTTGCCAGTCTTTCTGACGGAAGTAGTGTTCTGACCCTCCTTCCCACGTGTGGCCAAAAAATAAGCAAAGCTTGAACCTCCTCTACCTCCTTAAAGTGCTTACGTAATACTTGAACGCACCCTATGCATCCGTTGACGGGGATATTGAGGTTCGAATTTTGGTCGAGTGTACTGAGTGCGGTTTTCCACTCTCCCTCCACACAAATACGGGTCGACCTTATTTAAATATATCCTCCCTAATCCCAAAACCATCAGTATAATTAGTACATAAGCGTATAACCCGAACGGTTAGTAAGACTAGGTCTTAGAAAAAAAACAGCTTCAAGATAATACACGTGACATTTTGTCAAAATTGAATTCTCTAAATTTATTTCTTTGACTAATATATTGTTTCTACTACGATCCTAATGAATGCATACAGTTTTTCACGACTTTAAAAATAATTTATACGCATGCTCAAGTATTTTAGAGTGGAAGAAGAAACACTGGAAAAAGATTGGGGAGGAGGTGGGTGAGGTGTGGGGCATATGCGTATTTCCTGAAGTATTACATAAAACTTGCTAAACTAAATTTGAATCAGCTCATCTCTTTTCATTCCCCAATAATCAAGGTTGGTTTAAATATCATTATATTGTCGCACGTCAACACCACTTAAAGAGTTTTTTTTTCACCCCGCGTCTTACTACCCGTCCAGAGAGTACGCATTTAAATTACACCAGTGGGGACGAGGAAGGTTTAGTTGGGAAGAAATTTAAAAAAAGAACTAATCACACCTGGCTCCTCGTTTCTGGCATACCATACTAGATGAACCTGAAATATTAGTCTGCATGTCCACCGATGCTGGTATGTAGTTAATTTTGTTCGCTTCTTTATTGAACAAATAATAAAAGGTAACAGAATCACCAGCTTCCTTAATTACTCAATGTGGTAAGTTACAGAAAATAGCCACCACAATATTCAGAAGCAAGAAAATATATACGTCATTGGTTAAGACCAATACTTGATTACGTCACAGAAGCACGGGGTGAAACTAAACGTATCCAACAACAACTGGAGGTCGCAGAAATGCGAGTGTTGAGAAAAATCACTAATAAATCGCTACTTGACAGGGAAAGAATTGAGAACATAAGACAATCTGGTCAAATCAACCCCATAACTGAATTGATAGCTTCACGTAGGAGAGAATGGAACCAACGCATTGACAGGATGCAAGAAGACAAGAGTTGTCAAAATAGCGAGAGATGAAAGACCTACAGGGAGAAGAAGACCTGGTAGACCGAGGCGAAGATGGAAGGACACCCTTTAGATACCTTGGAGTGAAACAGGCCAAAAGAAGAAAGAAGACTTTATAGAATATTTTCGAATGTTCATCATATTTTGTTAACTGCTCACTCGCGACTTACCCAAGATGTACTACAGTACAACTGATTGACTCGCTCTCCATTGGTCACTCCTGTGACGTCTACAAGAGAGTGCTCACCCACTCAGTGTGTTGGTAGGTGGGTGGATTTCTTAGGCGGTTCCGATCTGGACTTGTTGCGGAATTGCGCCCGAAGCTCATAGGTGCGTTCCTTTAACCACGACTGCTCCTTAGTAATTTAAATTGTTTTTTTTTTGTATGTGTATTATTAGGAAAAGAGTTTTCGATTCCTGTCTTAGACAAGTGTACAAAGGCGCTGAAGGTCCCCCGAGAACTCGAAACATG
Source organism: Timema californicum (assembly GCA_902141385.1). Classification (NCBI taxonomy): domain Eukaryota; kingdom Metazoa; phylum Arthropoda; class Insecta; order Phasmatodea; family Timematidae; genus Timema; species Timema californicum. The sequence continues at coordinate 207,947 of CABFOW010000101.1, read as the reverse complement.
AACCACTTTGGGTTTTTTTTGGGTCACTATGCCTCACTACCCATTCGGGATATAAGCATATGTACTAATTACGTTAATAGATTAAAGATTATGAAGGTTGAAGTTAAAATATGTGTATCCAAATTTGCATACAGGGAGAGTGGAAAACCATATAGGTGGAAAAACTCGGTACACCAGACCTAGATTCGAAACCCAATACCCCCATCGTCGTCGATTCAGTCCATTACGAGAGTGACGCCTTGCCTTAGGCCGGCCTTTTTCAAACGGTGCGCTGCGATGGGAGTTTGGGAGAAGGTCAAAATAAAGCGAACAAAAATTTAAGGAGTAAAAATAAATATTTTTAAAACCATGGCTAACGATTATTAAAGACAACACAATTATTAGCATTTTAGCTATTAAACTTAAAAACACTAATTTTGAGACCCATTTTTTAAATGGTAAAAATCCCTCCTTAAAAAACCCGATGGTGTGCCTTGACAATTTTAGCGCAGTATTTAGTGTGCCGTGAGTTCAAAAAAAAGGTTGAAAATCTTTACCTTACACCATTCGCCCACCTGAGCCGATCGTTTCTTCGTTGAACTGTTACTACCTGTGCTGGAGTTCTCAGGTACTAAATAAGGTTTACGTCTCACGTTCCGAGAACTTTTACAAAACATAGGTGTGTGTATATATATATACCACATCATACTTATAGTTCGGGCAATACGTTTATGTACTTATTACATTAATGAGTTAGGGATGAGGGAGGCTAAACTTAGAGGAAGTGTACCTGCATTTGCATGAATATAGAGTGGGGAAACCATTTAGAGGGGGGGGGGACCTCAACACACCCAATCACGATCGAACCACGATCACCCCGTCATCAGCAGTTCAGTCTAACACGAGAGTAACGCCTTAGACCATGCAGACACTAAAACGGGCTACAAAATAATACATCATCTTAAGAAACCAAACCTAACACATCATAAAGCTGCGACTACCACCTCTCTATACGTGCAAGTACAAGTAAATATAGTCTCGTTAATCCGAACTCCGAAAATCTGGTTAATCTGAACAAAATTGGAAGAAAAAATCAATTTAATTTTAAAACAAAATTTATTGTAATAAAGTAGCGGAAAGACAAAATGTATAAATTCGCTTAGTTTATTTTTCTTTAAGAAAATGATGAAAATAGCATATTCTAGGGTACCTACAATAATTATTTATTTGGCGTGTTTATAAAGTTAGTAGTTCTCTTTTGTTGTAATGAAGTGAACCTGTTGGCTGACGCGATATTCCGCCACTGACTCATGAACACCGCATCAGCTGGTGAATAGCACGCATGTAAACACTCTTGTTAGTACTTAGAGTGAATTTTTAATTTACATTATAGGAAAGATTTCGGTTGGTCCGAAAATCTTGTAATCCGAATAAGTCTTGGTCCCAATTAGTTCAAATTAACAAGAGACTAGTGTACATACAAGTTTAAAAACAAGTCATATTGTATTTTCAAATAGTTTTAGATTTGAAGAGAAGACAAAAATTTGTGGATTCAAAATAGCAAACGCGTCAAATTGAAAAATAAAATAAAGTTTTTGGTTAAAATAATTTTCAGAATCAATTGATTCAACTCATTAAAAAAAATTGAATTTTTTTATGCGTCGTGTTATCTGTATATTTACAATAATGGTGTGAAATTTGAAGGAGGTTGAATTTAAAGGAAATGTACCCACATTTGATGGGTAACCTATTTTGGAAAATAACCCCTTTTATACAGCAGGCCAAGATTCAAACTTTTACCTCCCAGTCACATTAAATCCAGTATAGGGATAGCCTTACGCCTTAGACCGCGTTAGCACCAGTGCGGAAAGCAGAGGGTGCATACACTGTGACAAAAAAAAAAGGTCAACACCTGTGGCTTTACTTTTATGACGTCATGACATGTCTTTTAAGTTGTTCTACTTTATTTTACAAGTACATACGACATCATTATCACATAATGCTTCTTGCCACTGTGTTAAAATTTCTGATTAATGATTTTGATTAATGAACGATAGTAAGACGAATTACAAGCTTAAAAAATTATTCCCATTGTGTGTAAGTGAATATAATATAAGATTGATGTTGGCCGTTCATATACGTTGTAGGTAGTCTTTGCTGGCAATGTATTTTTGTTTTGTTTTTTGACAACTTTTTTTATTTTAATTTTATGGGAAGAATATTGTACTCTTTTTTACTGAAATTTCTCCACCCATTTAAATTAAACCAATGCAAAAGAGATATCATAAAACTGAGTTAGATTCCCAGCTAAAAACCTTAGGTATTTTTCCCCCCCGAAAATGAAATTAATACCCAAACGGTAACCAGGGTTTGGTAAATTAGTCTTATGTTAGTTTTAAGTGTTTCCACGTGTCCACTGGTTTCACACCCTCATACTCACTATCACCATCACCTCATCTCATCTCATCGGGACATGGAAAGAGCCTCCACAGAAAGGATGTACGATTAGTACATTCGGGAGTCCCCTGGGCAACACTACGTTAGTACTGGCTAATCTTTCCACAAACTGTGCAACGAATGATGTAGCCCAGACGCGCAATATTATTACGTGTAGAACAGCGAAGTATTATAAATTTTAAACCGCGTAGAGATGACATGTTTGTATTTTCTAAAAGGACCTTCCGATGAAAATTGGACTGTACCTATGTCACATGAATATCAAGAACGTCTCAAGTATAGCAAACCGGAGGAGGTATCACAAAATATGCCTGAATTCGATCGCTACTTGCTCGCTGTGTGTGCGAGAAGGTTCTTCTCTTCTCAGTCCTACTGTAGAAGGCATTGCTTTAGTGACCTTGGCTCGGAGAAAGGGGAACAGTATATGAACACACGTGTACCTTCCATTCTCCAACCAGTCTCGTAAGACGTAACACTCGAGATTTCGAACCAACCACACACACATTATGAGCAAACACACCTGGTTCCCGATCTTGGAGCCCTTCATTTCGGAGGACCGGATATCTCGGCGTAGGCGAGAAGATGGATGGATAGCCATCCTTTCTGAAGAGATGTGTGGTTTTTTTTCTCTACTTTGTTTAGTCTTTAAGTTGGTTCTAAGTATGTGACATTTATTTGTCTGTAAAACACACACGTTCATACGACAGCTTATTCATAAAATGGTCTTATCATGGCCCTAAAAAGTTATATTTATTTTAATTTTAAATATAATTTTAAAGGGATTGGTGCAAACCCAAAAATTTTAATTTTTTTAAATTACTCGAGCTTGTGCATACCGGTATATGCTAGATGTCATATTATTAAAAACAAGCACCTTAATCAATTATTTAGTAAGAGTCGGGGTATTTTGTGTCATTTAAGGCAGTGTGAGTCTAGATAGATATTTTGTATGAATGAGGGCAGTGTGAGTTGGTATTTCGTGTGAGCTAAGTTGAAGTTGGATATTTTGTGTAATATTAGTTGAAGTTAAGGTATCTTGTGTCAGTTAAGTGAGAGGTTTTTTTTGTCAGTTAAGGCAATGTGAGCTTAGAGATACTTGAAGTACGGCGAGTTAGGCTATTTGGTGCCTCTTAAGACAGCTGTGTGTCAGTTAATATATCATGGTAAAAGTTATTTTGTGTCATGACAGTGTGGTTTAGGGTATGTCGTGCAGTTAAGGCCATGTAACCTAGGCTTTCAGCGTGATGGCCCCGTCGCAGAAGGTGGACCGGGTTGTAAAGAAGGCGCGATATGAGCTCTCTCTACACATGTTCGCGATTCCCGCCAGTTATGGACGGGTAATAACACGTTAGGAAAGACATGTTCCAAACACACGCACACCTGTGGAGTCCCCCCCCCC
>CABFOW010000101.1:187552-201200 GCA_902141385.1 Timema californicum | reverse complement strand
GAGTATGGATGGGTTGACCTTATGCCTCAATGTGATAGTGAATGGTCTATTTATCACGGAGTATGGATGGGTTAGGTTAACCTTATGCCTCAATATGTTAGTGTTTGGTTTATTTCTTACGGAGTATGGATGGGTTAACCTTATGCCTCAATATGTTAGTGTTTGGTTTATTTATCACGGAGTATGGATGGACCTAACTTATGCCTCAATGTGTTAGTGTTTGGTCTATTTCTTACGGAGTATGAATGGACCTAACTTATGCCTCAATATGTTAGTGTTTGGTCTATTTCTTACGGAGTATGGATGAACTTTATTTATGCCTCAATTTGTTGGTGTATGGTCTTTCCCTTACGTAGTTTGGACCAAGGGCCGGAATATTAAACTAAAAGTGGTGAGAAACTTTGCCCATATTTTACAGCTGGTACATTAAAACAGACCAGCCCAAGGCGGAGAATATTTTTGCCTATGATTACTTGTCGATACTTAAGTACGGAATCGAGATCACCAAATTGCCTAGTATAAAGTTCATCGTAATAAGGCAGTGTTGGCGTAAAATCTAATCACCCAACTTATTGTAATGATACGGCCGACCAAGTGGAAAGCAAATAGTGTAAAGATAATCTTTTGGAGACCCCAGGGGCGTTTGTTTCGTGTTTATAAACCTTTACCCCGTAAATAATGCAAGCGAATACTTGGACATAAGTACCACCGGTACGTGATATATAAATAGAACATTAAATCTGAACGTTGAACACGTTGAGTGGAATCGTGGGTATCAAAAATATTGGAATTTCAATCAACCTTGATTTTTTTTTGTACCGCGTCTTACTTTTTTCAATATACCATTTTTTGAAAAAAATATAATTTTGAGGGCTGTGTCCTCTGTCACCTAAGTTATCGACACCCGTGAACTGACCTAGACTTGATTTGTGATCTTGATACTTCTTTTGTAACTTAATTCGTAAGTTCACTTTAAGTTTGCTTGAACTTATTATTTATTGGTGAATGTAACTTGAAACCTATTAAAAACCAGAGATATTTTTTTTGTTCATAGTCTTTATTTTAATGTAAATATTTTAAATTCTTAAATAACATATGAAAGCTGACTTGTCCAAAAGTCCCACTCTACAATCTCTGTGTTTTGTGGAAAAATTACACTCCACTTGACACCTAAAAAGGTTTATATACTCCATTCACGGTAGGAATTACTCTCTGAAAGGTCTTTTTTCCTTACCAATATCCTACTATATAGTAGATTTATGGTAGGGAAAAAGGCCTTTCAGAAGTCAATTCCTACGGTAAATGGAATATAGATATACTTTCCGGTCGGCAGTAGTGGCTCTTAGCTAAAATTAGTGGGAATGCTGCGCTGTGAAGCACACAGTTCCAGACAGTGAAATGTTTTAAATTTTGACCGCTAACATTTTTTTTCTTTCTAAAAGGTTCTCTTTTTTTTTGCACCGGGTCTTACTATCCATTCGGGTTATACGCTTATGTACTAATTACACTTATAGTTTTAGGAATTAGGAAGGCTATATTTAGAGGGAGTGTACCCGCATTTGTTTGGAAGTCGAGTGGAAGCACCATTTTGTAAAAAAAACTCTGTACACTCAATCGAGATTTGAACCTTGATCTCCACGTCATCGGCAGTCTTTCTAACCTACTACGGCAATAGTGCGTTATATATCACGCGGCCCAATAAACGGGTCCCTTTCCACTTAAAACTATTATACCATCATATGGCATCCCCACTATACTCAGTCACACTTTGCTTCTTTTCTTTTTAACTCTTTAAGGTGCGGCAGAAGGGAGCGCGGGTATTTTTACAGTTTTTATGTAATTATTTTTTTTTCGCTTAAATATATCAAATATTTCTCCAGTATCAGCATAAAGTTTAGTTATCTTCTCATACTAATTTCAACAAAACTTGAATATCTGACAAGAGTGTCCTGGAATTTTGTCAAAAAAAATTCTCTTTATTTAAAACGTTTTGACAACATTCCAGGACATCCTTGAAAGATATTCACGATCTGTTGATATTAGCATGTGCAGAAAACTAAACTTTATGCTACTACTGGAGAAATATTTGATTGTTTCACCAATAAATCTATATTCTATAAGAACTGTAAAAATACTTGCGTTCTCTTATACCGCACCTTCAGTGTATTGAATCATTAAAAAAAAAAAAAGAGTTTTAAAAGCTTGTTATTAAAGCCAACCGCCTTGTCTTGTTGTAAAGTCTGAAGGAAGCAACCCGACAACAATATAAGCGCTTCAGTAGAAATGCTGTGAAACGCTACGTTTTATTGTGGTCCTCGCCGGCAGCCATTAGAGAGCAGTCAGGCAGGCAGCTAGGCCGTGGAATGTCAAGATGAACGCACAGATTGTACAGTACATACAGTACCTTGTACACGTGCAGGTATAGCTGAACGTTTTCTCGACTTTGTGGTCGTGTCTGGAGCACCCGTGAAACAAAAGCTTGTACCAAGAGACAGATCAAGGGGTTTTTAGGAGCCTTCATTTAATTTTTTTAGGTTTATTGCATTGATTCCCAATGGGGTTCACGCTGACAAAGATGCTGGTCTCATCCAACATGGTGGTTTGCCGGTTGCTAGAGGTCGGGGGTTCAAGTCGTGGCTGGTTGTCTTGAGGTCTTCCCCCTTAATCACTTGACCACTCTCCTTCCCCAGAAAATGCTGACACACTTACTCATGAGTCCCACTTTCCTCATACCTTCACCATTGGGTGCGTGCGTGAACAGAGGAGTCACTACTGTTTTTTCGGTCTTATTTTGACGGGTAAGTTGGGTTGCTTATCTCAGCTGTATATACTGATGTGTTTATCTTCCCCTGAATGGTTTCCAAACCTCCATTCACGCATGAGGCTACACTTCTTCTGTTACACTTCCCTTATTAGTGCACATATGTGGATATCCCTAATGGGTAGTATAGACGCGAAGCACTGAAAACTACAAATCATATAAATGTTCTATTTCCATTCGAGATTCTGCGGCTGTCATTTTTGAGAGGTAAAATTAAAACTGCACGGTACCAGCCCACAACCTAACCATTCCGACCGAACCTTCTGTTGAAGATAGTTCCAACTTTTGTGGATAAAGGTTGTGTTGTCAGTACAATGAACCCTTCGGCCTTTAATCTCAGTTTTCTAGACCGTGCACGCTACTTATTCATTCAGGTAGCTCCTCATTTGTCCTCACGGGGTTGAGCTGAACCCATTCCAGAGCCACTGCTTTAGAGATAATCTGTAAGCGCCGGGTATCGAACCCGTGACTTGGGGATCTGTAGCCATGAATACCGGTCAATAAACTGCATACATGGTACTACGGACCACAGTAATATCAATACTGATAAAATAATACTAATGTTCTAGTAAAAATGAAATCAATGTTGACCACAACAAATACACGTTTGTAATCTATAAAATGCCCTTCCTACCTCATTCTTTTACTTTTATGTTCCTCGTTTTTATTCCGTTTGAAGGAGCCATGCGAGTCAATAACCATTTAGCAGATAACAATGCTCACTTTCTTAAATGTACTCAAGAACATATTTTGAGGATGTTGTCTACGGCAGGTCATGATAGGATTTCCCAAGCTAAGTATTTACGTTTTATTCGGAGAGTTTTAAATAAATAACATTGAAACAAAAATAATTAAATTATTAAAAAATTCTAAAAGATAGTCTTACATTGTTACAAAATTATTTTGTTAATCTTGAAGTAGTTTTTTTTGTAAACGCACATGTTTGTTTTAAGTGTGTGTGTGTATCTAGAACTTTTGAAATGTAAGTCAATGCTATCCAGGCGCAAATAGTGGAGTGAGTGCTTGCTTATGCACGGAAGGGGAAGTACAGTAGCCCCGTGGCTTCTTTGGTGTTGACTGACAGCCCACAGCTGACTTCTGACAGTTAATATTTAGGTATATACCTAAATTTTGACTGTCAGAAGTGACAGCTGTTAAACACATGTTTTTGCAGATGATATGAATCGGCGTAGGAATACATAATTTGGTCTGGTAACTTTTCAAATCCGTCATAAGTCAGCTATGACAGCTGTGTCAGCACCAAAGAAGCCGTGGGGCTACTATAGCAAAGTGTTTGTTATCAGCATAAGAAGCCTCAAAAGGTCAACTGCTCATTGTATTTACGCTCTTTCTATTCCGTGCACTGGTGTCTTATTTTTAAAAATGCTCAGATTAGTAATAATAATATTGCGCGTCTGGGCTACAACAATCTTAGCCCAGTAGTGGAAATGCTAGCCAACGGTACTATTGCACTATTGGTCAGGGGACGCTTGAATGTACTACTAATCGTACATCCTTTCCGTGGAGGCTCTTTCTATGTCTTGATGAGATGAGGTGATGGTGAGTTTGAGGGTGTTGAACCAGTGGTAACACTTAAACCTTAACTATGCCTAACTAATTGAACACTGATGACCGTTGGGGTAATTCCCCTTTCAGCCAAAATACCCGAGGTACCAGCCGGGAATCGAACCCTGAGCCCTTAAACTCGTAGCCAAGTGTCTATACCAATATAACATGGGGCCGGCTAGTGGTTAGGTGCGTCCAAGTTAAGATGTAACCCACTAAACAGAGTGGCTTTGGATTCACCAGGTAGGTAACGTCGTTACCACAGATTTCCACATCGCTGTAATTAGAGCTCCTCTCAACAGATCTTTTTCATGGTAGATAATCTCTCACCAACCACATCGAGCTCCATTAAAGCCATCAGTAGCATCAGGACGTAACAACGATTCCTAACGTCATACATAAGTCATAACTTCTAACTATCAATAATTACACAGTTCCAGGTAGCTCCGGGTAAAATTATGTATGTGAATTATTGTTCTGTTTTAAGTTATATATACTTTCTTAGGATTCTACGAGTAACAAATCTTTTTCAACATAACTAGAGTACAGCAGAAACTTTGCCTAAGGAACTCTCCGCATTGTTGAGGGGGGGGAAAAACATTTTAAATCTTAATGACAGCGCCTTGTTGTTCTCAGAATGACGTCACCTTCGAGCCATGAGTGGTTTTCTTGTAATTTCAAACCTTGGGTTCTCCAAGTTGCCAACAGCTTTTAAGTACTTACATGTCTGTTAAATACGGCATTAGGTTCTTGTCGAGGACAAAATTGTTGGTGTTTTTCCTTCCCTCCCTCTCCTTCCTTAACTACTTTTAAAGTAATTATTATCTCCTTAAATAACCGAATAGAAGTGAGCGTAAAAAGAAATAAAAACTCTTTCGACCTGCCAACAAACAAAAACTGTGTAAATATTTCCGTACCTGCTTCGGTGGCTGCGTGATCTAACGCGCTACTCTGGCAGTAGATTAGACTGTCGATGACGGGGAGATTGAGGTTCGAATCTCGGTTGGATGTACTGATAGTGTTTTTCCAAAATGGTTTTCCACTCTGCCTCCACGAAAATGCAGGTACACTTCCTTTAAACATAGCCTCCCTAATCCTTAAAACCATTAGCGTAATTAGTACATCCCGAACAGCTAATAAGATGTGGTGCTAAAGTATATAATATATCCTTCGAATAAATTTCTAATTTCAATTACTCTCTTAACGATATTCAGCAGGCTGGAAATGTTGAGAAAATGGTAAGAATAAAAGTGATGCGATTTTTGTGAAAAGTGTTGTTGCGAATGCATGTTCTTAAAATGCATCTATTTAATCTTTTGTTCATAATAATTGATACAACTAATAAATAACCAGGATAAAAACACCTACGACTTAAAGTAAACATGTTGCTTAGATTTGTCACGTGCGTTAAAGTCACTGGCGAATTTCACAGATTATTTCTTAGTATAGTCCGATTTTTATAGAAAGGGCTTTATCGGACAGTTAAAAAAAGTTTCTAGATATTTTCTCACGTATTAATACGCCTATTGCCAGTGACGGACATGTAACTGTCTTTGTGAGGATGGGAGACCATATAGGTGTGTTTACTTCGTCTCGATGAGAATATGTGACGATAATGATGATTATGTTATGCCAGCAGAAGTATTGAATATAATTTAAGCCTAATTGAATAGACCAGGACAACCATAAGAACAATTCCCTTTCGGTGGTCTAGGGATAAGGTGTCAGACTTCTATGCTGGAGGTCCGGGGCTCAATCCTCGGTACCGGCACAGATTTATTTGATTGCCAAACCCTTCCTTCACCTCTGACAAGGTGTGTATTAATCACAACTTGTGAATGTGTGGAACACCAGGCCTCCACCGTGGTTCGGATTACAGGTTAAACTGGATAAACACATATGGTACGAACGGGAATCAAACCCGGACCTCTAGATTATTAGTGAAGAATGCTGACCACTATATCAAGACACCGGTCGCTTTAAAATTATACAAATAATAAATATGTATATGTTATCAATACTGATCACAAAAAAAAAGTTTGTAGTTTCTAAGAAGACTTTTATGAAAATTGAACTATAGTAAACAGTTTCTAAATACAAGATTATTTAAGTAATATGCACCAGGCTGCTTAACCCGAGGTTGAAGATATCATAGGATGAACTTTACCAACAGTTGCTTGGTTNACTGGGGGGGGGGGGACCAGACGGGATTGATCTCGATTTCATGTAATACATCATGTTATTGAGAGTAATTTTATTTAGATACTCTCTGAACCAACTGACTACCCTAGCACGCGTCTTTCAAACGATTTACAAATAACAATAAAATCCACTTTTGGTGACGTCGAAATTTAGTACCCATAAAATGAAAAGGTTTAACGTTGTACGAGTAATTTTGAGCTAACTATAATCTTGGTATCTAGAGTTAAATGCCAAGCGTCCATAAAAAAAACTGGTCATTTATGAAGTATAGGCCTAAGAAAAAAATTAAATTTAAATAATAACATGCTCTTGGTTGACATGAATAAAATCAATTTTACTGAGCAGCGTGTTTATTTTAATTATGCTGTTATTGTATGGTAATATAATAAACGTGTATCGAAATCAATAAAACCTTTTCCTTAACCAGACTCGGATGGAAATCTCGTAATATAGTCACAACGACAATGATTGTTATTGTACACTTAACCCGAACGGGTAGTAAGAAGCGATGCTAAATAAAATAAAATGCACACTTGTCCCCAACTACAGTCCTGTTTTCATAGAAAGCACCTTTTACGAAATACAAACCCACTTTTCGTGGTCAACATTTATAACATTCTATTATCTAATGAGTGATATTCTATAGGTATTGGTGACATCTATCAAAAGGGACAGCTTCAGGTTATACGACTTGACGTATGAATACGTGAAAGTAAATTTTGTAATTTGCCTAGAATCCATTCGCCATAGGAATGGTGGTAACTGACACTTAAGAAAATGTAAAAACGGTTAAAAGTAAAACATAATTAATTATTTTTTCTAGCATCACGCCTTACTGCCCGTTTCAGCTATGCTTATGTACTGGTTACGCTAATCTTTTAAGGCTGGGGAAGGTTGAATTTAGAAGAAGTGTACTCGCATTTGCGTGGAGGCCGAATGAAATGCCGTTTAGAGAATATTACCCTCAGCAGGCACTTATCCAGAGCGGGGGCTCGTGGGACTGAAGGACCCCTCAACCCCTCCTCGAAACAAAAAATAATAATTAAAAATTACTATAACAAGATAAAAATGATCAAATAATCTTGTAATAACATCTTGTTTTGCAGTAATAAATTCCTAATTAAAAACACAGTAGTAATTAATTTCAGTCTCACTTTTTTCTAACCGAATTAAACATCGTGAATATTAAGTTGTAATATACTCAGGAATTCCTCCACACATGAAGGTAAGAGTATATAAAAAATTCATAAAAAAATATTTTCCAGTTGAATGCAAGAATAAAATCTATTTCAATATATTTTTGTACAAAATTTTGATATACTTCTCTCCGTAAAGGTCAGATTCGTCCGCCCTCTCCCCCACGCTGTTTAGTCTTGAGATGATCGTCGCTGTTGAGCATTATTTGAAGAATGAGGCCCCCCCGCCGCCCCAAACCCCTCAACCGTTGAAAAATAATTCTGGATACGTGTCTGACCCTCGACACGCCCAACTGGGGTTTGAACCCAGATCCTTGCGTCATTGTAAGTCCATTTTATCGCGAGAGTGAAGCCTTCTACAATGTGACTATTTGAGAAAGTATGCCTATTTAAGGTCGGTATTTTTGTAGTTTTTATTCACAAACAAACCCACTTTGTTGGCCCCGTGGTATAACGCGCTAATTTACCAATAGACTAGACTGCCGATAACGGGTAGATCGGGGTTAGAATCTATGTCGGGTGTACTGAGGATGTTTTTTCCAAAATGGTTCTCCATTTTTCCTCCACGTGAATGTTGGTACAATTTCTCTAAATATAACCTAAGCCCTATAATTAGTACATAAGCATATTCTCCAAACGAGTAGTAAGACGTGGTGTTACAAAAAAAAATTTTTTTTTTTGCGGCCAGAAAAGAATATTTCTCCAGTATGTACTGAATACATTTATCTTTGTTTGATAAATAAAGTAATCTCCACAGTTTTTTTAATATTTTTCAGTAGCATAGTAGAATACATGCGGAACCTTTTAGAATAAAGTATCTTGGTCAAATTACGCGATGCCGATGACAAATACTCAATAACTCTTTTTGAGATTACTCTGTGTATAAAATTAATCTAGCTGCATCTTTTCGAGTGGGGCAGTACTTTATCTATTTTGGTGTAAAGGTTTTTTATTTCTTATAATCTTCATAAAAATATTAACCTTAACTTAAGTACCCTTCTATCCACCTAACGAGAGCTTGGAAACCACGTCGTCACCTGGGAAAGGTTAATTTGACGCTCGTTTAACCGTAAACACGACTTGTGAATTATGTTTTACAACCACGAGTAAATCCTATTTCGCGCTTATTTTCTCCCTAGTATTAAAAAAAACAAGAAATAAAAAGATTTGCACGAAATCCCGCGCTATGTTGTGTATATGTTGTTGTGACACTTCTTACTGCGGCCATTGTTGTCCAAGTGTTTCACACGTCGAAAATTGTTATTTTTTTGTTTTTAACACTTTGTTATGTTTCGTTTGGTGTTCGTGTGAAGCGGTAAAAGTTATATACAACCTCGCGACGTTAGCATGTCTTCAGGCTTGTAAAAGATAGGTTTGTACGGCTGTTTGATTGGCGTATAGAAACACTTGTTTTCGTCAAAAGGATAGATATTCTCAGCCTTAAAAGGGGGGGAAAAAAATACACGCACGTTATTTGCTACTATACTCATGGTCACGCCTTACCTTTCGTCACGTGTTCCTGGTATGGGAAGGATTGTTTATGTGTTGGGTGCAGGTAATCTGTAAAGAAATATTTTATTTTTCTTCCAGTGGTGGATCCAGAGTTGAAGGAGGCGGGATTAAGGTGTTTAAAAAAATACTGTATCACCTTTATATCTGTACTTTTTTTAATTTACAGCTAGGAGCTCGTTCCCTTTATAAAATGGTGGTCTAAGGCATCGGTTCCCAACCTTTTCCATATCTTGGATCCTTTGACGCTAAATTATAATTCGCCGCGGCCCCTCTTATCTCCCCCGTTCTACGAGACGAAATTAAGAATCCAAGCACACATTTCTAGTATTATACGTAAACCATTTCATATTAATAATGAAAAAAAAAAAATTAGTTGGATGATTATGAAAGGGGAGGGGGGGCGAAACATATGTTCAAGCAAATTGTTAATAGCAGATATTTTTAAAAGATGTGAAAATACAAATTAAAACTAGCTTAAGAATCTAGATTGTTTTCGTGGACCTCAGGTTTGCAACCTCTGGTCCAAGGCGTCACTCTTCCAATGGATTGGACTGCTTATGACTGGTATATCGGGCTTTGCATCCTGGTTGGGTGTACTGAGTTTTTTTGACCCCTAAATGGTTTCCCGCCCTCCCCCCACTCAAATACGCGTACCCTTTCTCTAAAGTTTACCGTCCTCATCCTAACACTTGTAACGATTTAGTAAATATGCATATAACCCAAAAGAGTAGTAGTTATTTATTTGAGGTTTTTAACGTACACTTTCTGAACCGACTGATTATATCAGCACACGAGAATTTCTTTGAGCGAGAGTGAAAGTGCATATAAATTTCGCCGGGAAAGGTATTTTCACATACTTTCCAGGGTTCTTTCACATGCCACAACCGACTACCTTACTTCCCCTCCAAAGGAAGTTGTGCCACAGATTTTTATCGCTCAAGAAAAACCCGTCGACTCCGGCTGGGTTCGAACCCACGAACACCAAGCCGTGAAGTGAGAACTTTACCTCAAGGCCACCTAGGTCACAAAGAGTATTTAAACGGTTCTGAATAAAATCCAACGAGTGGTCTCCAACAATCCGACAGGTGCAATTTTAGATTTCGCGCAAAGTCTGTTTCCCATGATTTTTTTAAATCTTTAACTCAAGTCACGTGATCGTAGTGTGTTAAATCGCTCCAGTAGCCGCCGCCCCCTACCCCCTTTTCTGCAGAGGGGGGAAACATCTCTTTTAAGGCTTTTGGGAGTAGCTTCAACATTTAAGTAAATCAGTGTTTGAGGTTTCAGATTTATACCTTTTAGGGACGTTTGGGAATTTAAAGGAAAGGTATATTCCATTCACGGTAGGAATTACTCTCTGAAAGGTCTTTTTTTCTACCAATATCCTACTATATAGTAGATTTATGGTAGGGAAAAAGGCCTTTCAGAAGTCAATTCCTACGGTGAATGGAATATACTTACACTTGCACGAAAAAGTAGAATGGGAACCACTTTACATAAACACCACCCTCATCACACCCTCATGGAATTCGAACCCCCGACTTCCAAGTAATCGTAAAACCGGACTATAAGAGCTTGACGTAAAGTACACACGCCTCCCGATCCGAGTAACATACTAACTTCCCATTTTATGGGAAGAAGGGCCAGTTTCATAGCCGGACTAAACCGGCTTCATGGTGCAGTGGTCAGAGCCCTTGGCTACTGACTTAGAGGTCCCGGTTTTGATTCCCGGCTGGTAACGTGAGAATTTTTTTATCTAAAAGGGAATAATTCTCATGGTCAGTAGGGTTTGGTTGATTAAGCTTAAATTATTTTAAGAACTTCTTTGGCTTTACCCTGTCACAAGGTCGTGCCCGGGGAGGGGTCGTATAAAGTCACCCAATCTCTTCTTTGTGATATAATGTCAGCAATTGATCATGTCGAGAATGTTATTTTACATTTTGAAAATATTTGAACCAACATTGAAGGCCAGTTTTCAAATACTTTCAAAATTGCCAAATCATTTACTGGCCTATGTTCACGAAGAGATTCGTATACCACGAATGACATTTCTCCAGAGATATCGCAGTAACATCGCAACTGATGATCCTATGTTCGTGTTACTACAGCTATTCCGCTTCTGAACGATTTGATAGATCAACCGAAAAGTAGGTTTACAGACCAGGAAAATGCTCTCAAGCTTATACAAACTGATACCGTCCGTTTGCTCAGAAAAATAATTGAATCTAAAAAAAACAAAAAATTAGAGTAATACAAAAGCAAAGTTAACCGAGTTTGAGATGTAGAAAAATTTATTGTGGGAGAAAAGATAAATCAGCTTGACCGTCGTACACCATTGAAGCTCTTAGTGAGTGCAGTAGTCAACTTCACCCGAACATTTTTTGTGTTGCTGAACATATTTGCAACTTTTCCAGTAACAACATGCACTGCTGAGAGAACATTCTCAATTTTAAGAAGACTCAAAACATACCTTAGGAACTACTTTGGCCAGGAACGTCTCACTGGATTAGCTTTGATGTATGTACAGAGACAGTTTAACATCCAAACTGAACAAGCCGTTAACGAGTTTGCTATGAAAAAAAACAAACAGAAATTTGGATTTTGTTTGATAAAGTATGCTATGTTGTAAAATGTACCTCTTAAAAAAGGTTTGAAAAAGTTTTTTTATTTCTTCTATGAAATCTTTTTGATAACTGAAAATATAGCGTTTTTATTTGCTGTTTTTGGAGGGATCCCCCCTTACCCCGCCCCCCCCAACCCCCTAATCCTGGGTATCGCCCTGCCCCGTCATATTCATTATCAACATCCTCTCATTTCTTCTGACCATGGATAAAGTATTCACGGAAAGGATGCACAATTAGTACATTCGGGCATCCCTTGGACAACGGTACATTAGCACTGGCTAATCTTTCCCCAAAACTGAGCTACACATATTGATGTAGCCCAGACACGCCATTATTATTATTATTATTATTATTAGCACCGCGTCTTACTACCCGTTCGGGTTATACGCAGTTACGCTAATGTGTAATGGTAGGGTGATTGTGAGATGAAATGGAGGACCTACAATTTAACGTGGAATCCAAACCACGGTGGAGGCCTGGCATTCCCCACATTCACAAGATGTCTTGTCAGATGTGAAGGAAGGGTTTGGTAATCAGAAAAATCTGTGCTGAGACCGAGGATTGAACCCCGGACGCCAGCACAGAAGTCTGACACCTTACCTCTAGACCGCCAGGTCACCACACTAATAATAATGATATAGCCAAACTGAGTACAGCTCAATTGCGGTGCTACACTAAATACAGGACGACACTTGCCTGGACCATAATGGAATGGACCAGTTTCACACGCGAAACTTGCCCGTTCCATTTGAGTGTAGGTAGGTGTCGTCCTGTATTTAGTGTAGCACCGAACATGAGGCGTACTAAATCTTATTACTCTGAAACTGGACTTCCAGTTAACTATTCCGTTCTCTGCATCATAGTTGTCAGCTTACATTCTTGTGTGTCAGTGACTGATGGCATTTCAGACCCACTCTAACATGCAACTGTGTGTTAATTGTGGGGAGAATTATTCGACCTCACCGTAGTACATTTTATAAGTCTACATACCAAGCTTAACATGCATGTACACCACAGGTGCAAACTTATAACAAATTATTAAAACATCTTTGCGTGTATTTAATTTGTGTGTTAGTTTGAAATAATGATTATTTTGTGGTGGTTGTGTTATGTGGTGGTATAAATCGTGACAACGAGTCACGTAATTTTTATTTGTAACGAATCAACCTTCAAATCCTAATACATGACTGTAATTTACCTCCAGATATTTATGAAGAGAGTGTTATAATTATATCATACACATCCCTTTTGAAAAATCAAAATCAAAATCAAAATTATAACATTTATTTAATTTATATTTTACTTCGCAATAAGTATCAGCGTGTTACAACATCCTTCTGTCTATCTCATTCGGTCACCCAATCAAAATATTCTCTAAGGACAAGAGAGACGATTTCATCATATTATCCAAACATTCTAGAAGCAAAATCTTCTCAAACAACCAACGCTGTTGACAAATGGAGACGAAGACACTCGACCGAGTAGTTAGAACCTGCGCTCGTCGAGAGAAAAACTTTTTATTTATTACTGAATCAAGAGTCGTGACCATAACTATTCCGCGCCCGGTCACTAGATTGGATCAATTCTGATCAAATCACTCTTTAATCCTTTCAGTTCCCTTAGAAGTGTAATAGAAGCACGTGTGATATAGGGTCGCATCTTCACACTGTTGTTATTATTATTATTATTATTATTATTATTATTATTATTATTATTATTATTATTATTAT
>CABFOW010000101.1:114953-186617 GCA_902141385.1 Timema californicum | reverse complement strand
CCCTGTCCCCCCCCCCCCCAAAATGTTGATACAAAAGCAGTGGCCTTCCCTACATCCCCACCTTGACATGTCCACCATAAAGGGACCATTGTAATCACAATGGTCAGACTTTGTTAGCTCTTGGAGAGGTTGGATTATGTGAAGAGAGGGCTGGGTTGCTACCTGAACCTAGCTTTGTGAAAGCTGGTCAATTGACTCGAGATAGATATTTGTGTCCTTTCTCTAATGTTTGAATGAGTTTTTTTTAAAGCCCCCTACAAAACGATACCGATGTTTCCTCGGTCCCGACACGGATTTATCCGATTGCCAAACCCTTCCTTCACCTCTGACAAGACGTGTATTAATCACAACTTGTGAATGTGTGGAATGCCAGCCTTCCACCGTGGTTCGGATCCCACGTTAAACTGTAGGTCCTCCATTTTATCTCACAATCACCCTACCATTACATATTAGCGTAAGTGCGTATAGCCCGAACGGTTAGTAAGACGCGGTGCTAATAATAATGATAGCCATGTTGAAGGACTCAAGCTCTCATGGAGCGCAGCCATTTTAATCTGAAGCTGTGGGTCTGGTGTGTTCTTGTCTGTGGCCCAGACCAATTCAATAAAACAGAAATAACCGATCTATTTATATAATTTGATCGATATATCTTGAATTTTTGTGTATACCTTGCAAGTTATATCCAGTGTTAAATATATCAATATTTTTGGGTAAATTGCCATCCCTTTTTGAAAGTGTAAATGGTCTGTGACCTCCTCTCCCGCGTCAGAAGGTTGACCTGTTTTTATCCTCCTGTTCCAGTTTGTATTGGCACAAACGGCCGCATGTCGGTGCCGTCAAACCGCGAGCACCACTACCGCAACCTGCGGGACCGCTACACCAACTGCACGTACGTGGACGGCAACCTTGAGCTGACGTGGCTCCAGGACGAGACCCTGGACCTGAGCTTCCTGCAGTACATCCGCGAGGTGACTGGTTACGTGCTCATCTCTCACGTGGATGTGCGGAGGATCGTCCTACCCCGGCTGCAGATTATCAGGGGGAGGACTCTGTTCAAGCTCAACATCCACGACGAGGACTTCGCTCTCATCGCCACTCTCTCCAAGATGCACAACCTCGAGATGCCTTCACTCAGAGGTATGTCCCTTGCTCTTTCTCTCTGGAGGTCCAGCATTCCAAGATACTGGAGATTAGCTAGCGTCAGGGGGTTGGATTGGTCAAGGAAGATTAGCCATTTCTTGGAGCGGCAGGGTGTTAGATTGGCCAAGAAAGATTAACCAGTTCTAGGGACTTCAGTGGGTTAGATTGGTCAAGGAAGATTAGCCAGTTCTAGGAACTTCAAGGGGCTAGATTGGTGAAAGGATAATATTCAGTTCCAGTAAGATCAGGGGTTTAGGTAAGTTGAAGAAAGTAAGGGGATAAGATAGGTCAAGAAACGTCAGGGTATTAGATAGGTAAGGGAAAACAATTGTTTTTGTCAAAATAGATAAAATATTTCTACAGTAGAATCATAAAGAGTTTAAATTGTCTATGCATTGTGTCCCTAAACGTTCTTGAATATGTATCTTGAGCATATTAGCGTTTGACGAGAAACTTTTTAAATTAAGAGAAAAATATCCTATAAAATTATTAGGATACCCTTGACAGATATTAAAGAACTGTTGATATCACCATATGAAAAGAATCAAACTTATGTTTTTACTGAACAATATTTTATTTATTTTGCTGAAGAGAATTGTTTGCTATAAAAACTGCAAAAAACACTGTCTTTGAATCACAAGCCCTTCCATTAAATAGTAAAGTCGTCTCGCGTTTTGAAAATCAGAAACAAATATAGGTCAGCAATAGTATTGAACTAAATCAATTAGTTATTTGTTTGAGGATAGCAGTTTGGTAAATATGTATCTTGAAAGGTATTGCTTTTTTTAAGATCCATAATTAATCACTTTTTATATATATTAATTTGATTCTACTTAATTCTTATTTGTAAACTTCAATGTGATTTCTGACGTTGTATCCATGCAGACATCCTGAACGGCAGCGTGGGCCTGTTCAACAATTACAACCTGTGCCATATGCGCACCATCAACTGGACGGAGATCATCACAGGACCCCGAGCCAACTACGTGTACGTGTACAATTTCACGTCCAAAGAGCGTGACTGCCTCCCTTGTCACAAGAGCTGCGAGAGGGGGTGCTGGGGAGAGGGGGCCCACAACTGCCAGAAGTTCTCCAAGATCAACTGTAGCCCGCAGTGTTCGCAAGGGCGGTGCTTTGGGTCGGAACCACGGGATTGCTGCCACCTGTTCTGCGCAGGCGGTTGCAGAGGGCCCCGGCAGAGCGACTGTCTGGTGAGTGTCCCATGAGGATGCAAGGAACCTTAATTGTTAGTTTTCTATTACTTTTGTTTGTTTAAATATGTTGAATCAATTCTTTACAACTCATCATAATTGGCTCGTCACTGAACCTTTAGAGCAGTGTTTTCCAAACCTTTTATCAGTCATGTGCCCTTTCAAAGCCATGGCGTAACCAATGCACACCTTCCAGCTGTTCATATATATATATATATATATATATATATATATATNTATATATATATATATATATATAGGATGATTGATATATATATATATATATATATATATATATATATACATACATACACTCTAACTACATTTTGTAAAGCAAGTGTTTCAAAACTTGTTTTATCAAAAGGGCCAAATTGAAAATATTGAGGAGGTCAAATTTCAGTAAATTAAATATTGGCACACTTTTTGAGTCAAAATAATTCAATTTTAAAATTACTTATAGCAAAAATAAGAACTAAAATTATTTAATATTGGAAGGGTGGAAGAAAGGTGTGAGTGTTATGCATTAAATCTTATTTTGAAGCTCCCTTCATATTTGATGACAAATCTGTGTCTATAAGCTGTGATTTCTCTAGTGTTTGTTCCTTTACGTAAGAGAAAATAACCGTCCAGATAATCTGTTTTTGGAGAGTGGTGAGCAAAAATTTGGTGCATCAACCTCACTGTATAAATTCCCCCAAATAATCATCAATTTCCAAATGTCATTCTTAAATGATGTAGTTTTACAATATTTATAATAAGATGAATTATTGGGCCGCATCATAAGTTGATTCATCAAAAAGTCTGTGGGCCTCACTGACTCATGTATTGGGCCAAATGGAGCCCAGCGAACTTCATTGTTGGCATGCCGGTTGGAAAGTATGATTGGTCGTTCCAAATTTAATAAACCCTTTGTGTTAAGCTAATCATTGCCGTAAAGAAGAGAAAGCCTTGTCATCACATCAAAATCTGTTAGTTTGTCTATTAGACTAAACTTTTTTATATATATATATATATATATATATTTTCATGATTAATAAAACTTAGTGGTATATTACGTGCCCCTGTGAGTAAGCGTATCACAGTTTGGAAAACACCGTCTTATACAAAAATAAATGTAGAATAGCCAACTTTGACAAAAGAGCACACTACTAATTACATTTGTTGATATTGACACATTCCATCACACATTACCTGTGCAAAAAATCCACGGTTTGCTTAAGAATGCATGAAATTACTTCTAGTAAGTTGCCTATAAACTGAACTGGCACATAATATAATTTTAAATTAACTCCCCTCCCCAACTGTTTATCTTACCCTGATTCTGCTCTTGTCGAATTCCATTTCTGAGTCATAGTCTAAACCATCTAATTTCTTGATGTTTTTAACTTGAGGTAATCTAATAAATCATCGAAATGCACACTGAAATTAAATACACAATCCCCTTGAACTAATTAAGAAAGTATATATTTACAAGCCCTTTATTCTTCATTTTATGATAAAATTTAAATTTATTTTACTTAGAATTATTTAAGTTTAAAGTTTTGTCATTTTCAAACAAATCATGTTGTTGATCTTAGGCATGCCACAACTTTTACGATGATGGTGTATGCACTCTGGAGTGTCCAGCGATGCAGAGGTACAACCCTATAACTTACTCGTGGGAGATCAACCCGGAAGGGAAATACGCTTACGGAGCCACTTGCGTCAAGAAATGTCCTGAGCATCTGCTCAAAGACAACGGAGCCTGTGTGAGGAGCTGCCCGGAATCAAAAATGGTGAGATGTTATGCCATACTTGGTATTTGTAGATTAAAAAATGACACCTGGATATGTGGGAATCACCGCCTGGAATATTGTGTAAAGGCGATGTTTTCATAGTTCCAGGAAAATATGGGTGCATTTATTCTAAGCAACTTTCCCTGCTATTTTTGATTCAAACTGGTATATATATACAAATCTATTTGGGTGTAGGGGTTGAATTTCACAACTCTAGGCGTTCTGAGAATAGAAAAATTCTCAAATGACCAGGGATCATACAAGGGCAATATTAAGGACACCAGGGCGTCTGGAATATGATGATATAATTTGAGGTGATATTTAGGCCTTGCATCGAGGTCTTAGAAGCAACTGTATTTTTAAAGTTATTTGTTAATAGTGTATTTTTTACAATTTTGTACAAGTCTGTGGTAAAGAACGTTCATAATAGAAAGTATTGTGGTACAGAGAGAGTAATCATAAAATTTCCCAACTCAATATATTGCCTTTGCATAAAATTCCCAACATTGGGGCGTGGGGGAAGAGTAGTAGGATCCTCACCAGCACGACACCCCTGACTATGAGTTTGCTGATGGAAAAAAATAAAATAAATAGGCACCAGATGGTAGCAAGCACTACAGGTAAATATAGCTCTGCTAAGCTTAGCACCAAATAATCCCCCTACTGAAAATGGTCGGGAATGTGAGCTTAAATCATATTGGAAAGGTAAACCACAGCTATTTGAAACCACCTAAGAAGACTTTTTATTCATTGTGAGATATAAGTGTTTAGTTTCTGTCATTAGTGAGATATAAGTGTTTAGTTTCTGTCATTATTTTGGTTCGAACCCACACAGTGTTTGGTGACGTATTCGTAATAGGTTTTTTTTTACCACCGTATCTTACTATCTGTTCAGGCTATACACAAACATGATAACTACTCTACTGCATTAGAGATGAGGAAGGAAGCCTTTTTTTTTAGAGATAATCTAAACGCACTTGCATGGAAGGAAGGTGGGAAACCATTTAGGGTAAACCACTGTCGGTAGATCCGATGGGGATTCAAACCCCGCTTTACTCATCAGCATGTCGGTCTAATATGAGACTGATGCCTTACACCATTCAGCCAATGAGGAACATAGTCATAATTGTTATCAAACATAAAACTACCGTAAGGTTATAAACAATTATAAACAATCTAATAATGTATGGTAATTTTTTAAAGAAAATACATGCACATTCTCTTGGAAAGAGGAGGGGAAAACAATTTTATTTAACTGACTTATACAAACCATCATCTCGACATGCCAGAATTCTAACCTCAACTTATTCATCACAGGGTATTTTGTGCAGTGGTTATTTAAAGTGGGTTTAGTATGATAATAATAAACAAAAAAATACACTATTGTCACAGGCCAAACTTCAAAATTATTTCCATAGAGTATTTAAACTGTGTGTAACCTGTTAATTTTGGATTATAAAAATGTTCACACTGTCTTAAGTGATTAGATCTGGCAACTGGCTGCTCCATAAGACCTGTACTGCCATTTGAGTGGAACGGCATATATATATATATTAATCATGCTACTGGAGTAGGGATGAATAAAGTAAATTTAAAGGAATGGTACTCATATTTGCATGGAGGAATATTGCTAAACCTTTTAGGTAAAACAATTTTTAGTAAACTCGACTGGGATTCAAACCCCTACCTAGCTGTCATCAGTGGCCCAGTTTATTGTGACATGATGCCTTAAGTCATTTGGCCACCAAAGTGGCTTGCTTCAAACTAATCTACCACTTTTCTTAAAGATTAATGCTTGTGCGGTACCTTTTACTATTCTTATCCCCTGTAATTTAGCTTTTATTGGATGTTAAAAATTAAATTTTATTTCCTAGTAGCATTTATAGCCTACGCGAGGAAAAACTAGTTACAGAACTGTTTCTTTGCTAGTAATTATTCAAATGTATTTTACTACAGTTTTAAATGGTAGACTATTTGAATGATTTAGGATAGTCTTGAAGTGTTGGGTTAGTGATCATATTAAAAAAACAATCATATCACCTTTCTGACGTCACGCTTACCATTTATTTGCAGGCTGTGAATGGGGAATGTGTCCCTTGCTCAGGGGCATGTCCCAAAACTTGCGAAGCTGAAAAAGAGGTCCATTCGGGTAACATAGAGAACTTTAAAGACTGCACCATAATCGAGGGTAACCTACAAATCTTGGACCAGTCGTTCAAAGGCTTCCAGCAGGTCTACGCGAACTTCAGTTTCGGGCCAAGGTATGAGAAGATGCACCCGGACAGGTTGGAGGTGTTCAGCACACTCCGAGAAGTGACGGGCTTCGTCAATATACAGGGATATCATCAGGACTTTACAAATCTTTCATACTTTAGGTGAGCACTTATATGACACTTAATACTATATGTTTGCAAAGGTATTTTTTTATAAATGAGAAGTGAAGCTTGAAACGTGCGAAGCAAGAGAAAGTCAAATATATAACTTTTCTGTTGTCACATTGCAGGGGTGTGCAAAGTCCACTTTTTCAAATAAAAGATAACTTGAATCAAATAAATGAAATATTCCCGTAATCGAATCAATGTTAGATGTTTTTTTTTCCTTTCAAATTTCATTTCACTCTCATTTATTAAGCTGTTATCTCAAATTACGCTCTAATTATTACTATTTTTGTTGGCATCGAGTCTTACTACACGCTAATGTGTAATGGTAGGGTGATTGTGAGATGAAATGGAGGACTTAATATTTAACGTTGCATCCGAACCACGGTGGAGGCTTGGCATTTCACACATTCACAAGTTGTGATTAATACACGTCTTGTCAGAGGTGAAGGAAGTGTTTGGCAATCAGATAAATCTGTGCCGGGACAAAGGATTGAAACCTGGACCCCCATCACAGAAGTCTGACACCTTACCCTTAGACCGCCAGGCCACAACGCTCCTATTACTTCAGAATTTTTCCATATTATTTTTAGTTTGTAAAACATATGACGGCTCAGAACGACATTAATAAACTGTTAATTGAGTATTTTAGCTGTCAATATTTGTATTGGCAAAGATTCATAATTGTCTAAGCCTGAATTTTTTTCGGAGCGAAGTTGAAGCTGATATTGGTTTTGAAGCCAAGTCGAAGTTTTGAAGCTTTGCACATGCCTACTACTTTTAAATATCGATTAGGTAAAGAGAAAGGTGTAGTCTGCAGAACAAAGTACACCATATCATTTTATGCTGACATATCTGAATTTATCTATCCTTATGTTATAATGTCATTGAATTACTAATTAGTGTCAAAATATTAGGAAAAGGGTAGAGCACAAATAAAAGTAAAAACACCTATACATATAATAATAGTATTGAAATATTGAAGTGTGTAGTGTTAGTGTTTTTACTTTTATTTGTGCTCTACCACTTTCCTAATATTCCATCATTTTATTTATTACCAATTGTTTTTGCTCAATGCACTTTATTTCATTCATATAATTAGTGTTAAAATAATACTTAATAGCTGGCTAAAAATGGGTATATGTTGAAATATGTCATACTTTGCTAAACATATCATATCGTTTCATAATATCAAAGTTTTCATATTCTTTAGAAATTCTAAAAAGATGAGATGGTGATTGTGGGTGCCGAAAGTCAAAGTGAAATAAATTAGACCTTAGACTTTGGTATTTGAAGCTTCGCACACCTCTACTTAATACATAAGTCTAGTGGGACCTAGTTCAATCCTGGACAGTAGGTACCTAAAATAATCACGCGTATGTGTTTTGAGTGTCCTGCTATTCAGATATCACAATACTTTGTAATAGGATTAATCAATCATTATTAGTAATTTTTTATTTTTTATAATTACTGCCTTAACATGGACATGTGTTCAAGCTTCTTTGTTTCAAAAAATTATAAGTTATTATTCTTTACACACACTAATCTTCTTTTTTTTATATATAGGAATCTCGAAGTGATTGGAGGTCGAGCTCTTACAGAATATTTCTCTTCTTTGTACATTGTAAAAACCTCTCTCAAGTTTCTGGGTTTGAGATCTTTGAAGAAGATTCACTCTGGAAGTGTGGCCATATTGGAAAATAAGAATCTCTGTTTTGCTAAAACTATTAATTGGACTAAAATCAAAAAATCCTCAGAGCATGGCACCTTGGATCATAATAACAAGGCAAAGGATGAATGCAGTGAGTTAACCTATCCATTTATAATCTAATAAATCGAAGGTAGATAAAATGTTGTGAGTAATGTATGGTTAGATTTTATAGCCTTCTTTAGCACCTACTAATAAGTTTTTGTTTTTAATAAACAAATTTTAATTATCAGAACAATAGTATTATTAATGTGTTCTTCAATTAATTTTCTCTGAAAAAGATCAGTTTTTAAGAACTTAAGTTATAACATTGTTTAAATCACTATATAAATAAATTAATTCATTAATTTAAATTACATCTAAAACTTTATTTTTTCATATATTTCTGCATTAGTTTTATTTTGTTCAATACAATTCTGCTTTTTACCATATAAAGTTAACAGTTTTACTTTGATATTTCTCTTTGGATTCAATTATGGCACTACTACGATCTTTTTCCAAATATGTTTTTGAAAATGTTTCATGGACACAATTATTGAGTGGAGGAGTTTTCTCTTAACTCTTAGCTAAACGTGATCTCCTCTCCCTGAAGCTAATATATTACTCTTTATCTAAGGCTGATTAAAATAGTTTGTTTATTTAATTCTTATTCTTACTAACAATGGTGTAAGAAATTTTATTTTTTGCATATAAAAAAAATTAATTTGAACTTATTATTTCGCAAATTTTTGTGATATGAATTACATGACAAAGTAGATTTTGGACTCTGTTTCTATGACTGCCTGTTGCCATTATATTGTTCCCCTTCTGCGCAGTTGCTGAAGGTTTGGTGTGCGACCCAGAGTGCTCTTCAGATGGCTGCTGGGGGCCTGGTCCCGACCAGTGTCTGTCCTGTAAGAACTTTCAATTGGCCAACAGGTGTCTGCGAGACTGTGACTCAGTGTCGGGGTGAGTCTCAACTATTCTCTACCCCTTGAACTCTCACATAAGCTGACTAGAGAGGCCAGGCATCTGTGGGAAGAGTCCTACTTCACCCAACTAACCATAAAGTTTGAAATTATCTAGGAAAATACTCCTATTGGTCCTAATGATCAAACATGGGTCAAATAACTGTTTTCCTGTACCATTACCGTTAGCACCCTGTGTGGTCCAAGCCAAAAGAAGCAAACAAACCCTTCTAAAATCTTTTATGGCGCTATTGTTTTAGGCCAGGACTCTCACAATAAGGTTGGTTTTCCTTAAAATCTGGCTATTTACCTTGCAAAAACCCAATTACCATCTACAGGGTTTATTGACAAACATCTTATTTTTCTATAATAATAGTAAAAATTGCAACAAATGTGTGGATAAAATAAAAACATGAGTAATCAAATACATGTATTTTTCTTTGATGCTGGCACATACACTGAATTTATAGGATGGATAATTATTTATACAAAACCATTTTAAATAGGCATGCATAGAGGTACAGTGAAACTTTTATGTTATTATTTCCTCCTACATTTGTTGTGGGAAGTAACGGTTTATTATTATCTGCTAAGTAATGCAGTAAAATAAGATTTTACCATGATTCTGTTAGATATGACTCCATTATAATTATCTTTCATCACTTATTAGTAAGTATCTATAATCATATTGGTTCTTGCAGGATGTACAAAGCTGCTCCCAAATTGTGCCAGCTCTGTCACGATGAGTGCTTACCAACGTGCCATGGCCCTGGCCCAGGTAACTGCACCTCCTGCAAGCACGTCAGGGACGGTCCTTTTTGCACCCAGTCTTGCCCAATAAGCAAGTACAACGACCACGGAGAGTGTAAGCCTTGTCATGAAAACTGTTTGGGTGGATGCACTGGTCCTGGAAATTCCATCGGGCTCAACGCTTGTCGCTCCTGCGAGAAGGCTGTCATTAGTGACGACGCCACTGTGGTAAGCTGACACCCAGAGACTCAAATTTGTTTATATTATACATATTTTTTACTCCAAAGATTAATAATAATAATAATTATTATAATAATAATTAAAAAAACTTCATTGGGCTTTAGCTTTTCACAATTTTTAAATATTATTCGGATAACTTTGCTTAAATAGGTACGAGAGTCTTTTATAATATAAATAAATCAAAGATGGGTTTAATCCTATATTTCTCAAATTTGAAGTTTAAATTTTCTTTTGAATCTCAAATCCAAATTCAAATCCTTGTATTTTTAAAACTGTACTATTTTAGGTAAAGTAAAAATAGTTCATATAATATTGCTTCACTAGATATGTTTAGTTTAATTTTATAAACATAGCAATTTCAACAGTTCTTGAATATATGTCACAGGCATCATTGAGCTTGATCAGAACTTTCTGTCCCTGCCCCTCCCTCTAAAAAGTTTCTGTTCAAATGTCTCTCTGTCCATTGCAAATATTCAATAACTGATGAGACACTTTGGTTAGTATTACATGCATGCACTAAAAACGCTTAAATAGTGTGATTAAAATCTGTAAATGTAACTGTTAAAGAAACGCTGCTTGCATAAGAACGAGACCTGCCCAGATGGTTACTTCTATGAGTGGGTGGGTCCCCAAGAGCAAGGGGTGCTGAGGGCGCTGGCGGGCAGGGCCATCTGTCGCAAGTGTCACCCTCGCTGCAAGAAGTGCACGGGGTATGGGTTCCACGAGCAGGTTTGCCAAGAGTGCTCGGCCTACAAGAGCGGAGAGCAGTGCGAAGATGAGTGCCCTAACGACCATTATGCCGACGAGGACACCAGCCTGTGCCTGCCTTGCTCCCTAGAGTGCCGAAGCTGCTTTGGACCCGAGGTGTCTCAGTGCCATGCCTGCCGTAACTACAGGGTCTATCTGGTGAGTTATGACAGCATCCTCCAGATGTAAGGGGTCGAGCTGTTTTGCTCCACTGGTTTGTCAAATATTTGAAAAACTGAAGGGGGAAAAAAATGAAAATTTTTTTGAGAAATAAAAAAAACAAGGACGGAAGAAACTCTAGGAATTACAAATTTGTTTGTACTATCAACATTGATAACATTTTACTAAATTATTTTATTATCAATTCATAGGTATTCAAAATATCTTATAACAAGTAATATCTGCAGATCTCTAATAGACAGATGAAGTTTTTACTATGAAAATTGGATTGTATCTGTTTACCAATAAGATATTTTTATACTCACACAATCTGGCATGATTAGATATTTTATTTAATATTTAGAGTTCAATGTACTTGCTATTAATGACATATACTAACTAGATTGTACAACACTCCAACATACTGACAATTTATCTCATGGGGGGAAAAAAAGGATAAACCTATTTTGACTGTGATATATTTTCCGCCATCCTCTTCTATCTTGTACTCTTAAGGGGACCACCTCATTGAGAAGTTGCCTTGCAAATGTTAAAGGTCACAACAGAATATTGTACAATATTTGAAAACTAGCAGAGAACTTTCCTCTTTACCTTGAGATAATAAGTTTTATTGTTTTCTTTCCCTTCTTTCTTATTGACATGACAAAGGGTGGTTGTACGTGAAGGACTAAATCTAGGATAAGCTAAGACAAAGTAGAGAAGTAGTTCCAGAAAACAACAAATCATTGTATTTTTAAGCTATTTGGCCTCACAGTGATTGGCTAGCTGATCGAGGCAGCTACCTTAAGGCCGAGGTGCTAATAATCCTTGTGGTACTGCACCTTAAGTCTCCAATAATAATCAAGAGGCTGATACCTGTTTCTTTGCTCGCATGGTGTAAGGCGTCACTCAAAATAGACTTGGTTGCCAATGATAGGAGGATTGGGGTTCGGATCTTGGTTGAGTCTACTGATGATGGTTTTTCCCTAAATTGATTTATACTCTCTTGACAAAATGTAGGTACATTTCCTCTAAAATTCAACCTTCCTCATCCCAAGCATACTAGAGAAATTAGTACCTATGCAAATTACCTGAATGGGTGGTAAGATGCTGTGCAAAAAAAGAAAGAAGGCAGATACACTTCCTCTATTGAGTTGAATTGACAAACCCTTAAAGAGTTGAATTGCAGGAAACCATTTTCACCAAAAATCTTATAATAAAATAATATTATGTTTCTTTCAGAATGGTATGTCTGTAGACAACAACACAGCATTCAACTGTACTGCCCAATGTCCTCTAGATGCCCCCCATAAAATATTTCCCCAGGACAGCGATCCGTACTGCTCTGCGGAACGTGGGGAACCAGATTCTCAAACGTAAGTAGGCCTGGATAGTTATTGCTCAAATTATGAACTATTATTACAATAGTCACAATAGTTTTTGTTTACAATATAAATAATCATTTACAACTCTTATAAAATATAAATAAAATTAACATCACCTAGAAACTTTTAATATAATTTGCAAATCATGTTTTTAAGTTATATGTGAGACTCTTTAACTATTTTAATTAATTGAATCCTTACTTGACGCAATTCTGTTGGAGCAAAGCTCAGGTCACAAGGAAGCATACTAGGACCTATTCAGAGAAATGGATTAACATCAATTATAAACTAGACATAACTTTAAGGTGCGGCAGAAGGGAGCGCGAGTAATTTTACAGTTTTTATAGTATTACATTTTTTGGGCCAAAATAAATCAAATATTTCTCCATTAGCAACATAAGTTTAGTTTTCTGCACATGCGCATATAAACAGATCTTGAATATATATCAAGGGTGTACTGGAATTTTGTCAAAACTTTTGAAATAAAGAGAAAATTTTTTGATAAAATACCAGGACAACCTCGACAGATATTCGAAATCTTTGGATAGTATCAAGTGCAGAAAACTAAACTCTATGTTGATACTGGAGAAATATTTGATTTATTTTTGTCAAAAAATATCAATTTTATAAAAACTGTAAAAACACTTTCACTCCCTTTAGCCGCACCTTAATAGGTTCACTAGTATCTTAAAAATCTCCTACAAGGTAATGGCACACTTTAACATTTCCCTCCTTATTCCAGCGCGGTCAGTGGCACAACAGCAGCGATATTGATAGGTATCTGCTCAAGCGGTGCAGTGGTAGTCGTCGTGTGTATTATCTTCGGCTGCTTTTGCTGTCAGAAAGCGAGGAACAAAGAGCACACTTTAAAAATGACAAGAATTCTGACAGGACTCGAAGACGAACCCTTGAGAACCACCAATGTCAAACCCAACCTCGCCAAACTCAGGATAGTCAAAGAGGCGGAAATGAGGAAAGGAGGGATTCTTGGATACGGGGCCTTCGGAACTGTATACAAGGTTTGTTCTAGTAATTAAAATAATAACTATATGTTTGTTTTAGTATGTGAATAAAATGCTTGGTTTAAATTTAAACATTAACAAACTAATAATTTAAAAGTACTTTATTAACAGTGCATAATCCAGAGTAAATCAATTGTTCACACTAAGAAATAATGATTTAGTAGACACTTAGTTTTCTTCTATTCCGAGACGCAACCTTTTTAAACTCGTAATCATTCTATACATATTTTATTGATCTATTTGATTGAAAAAAACAACTCATTTCATAGCTGTGCATAATGTATCAATAATTTCAAGTTGAACCACATGTTTAGATTGTCAAATAAATACTATTCACTAGACAATTGTTTGTGCTATGCACTGTTAACAGTAACACATTTTTCACTAATTCTAAACCTAGTTTGAAAAATAGAAATTATTGAAGAAGAGGGAAGGCTCTAGAAAGATTTCAAATAGTTTTCCCTTCATTGCATTAATTAATTACCCTGATGAGACAAGGATGAGGAAAGTAAAATCTTTAGAGTAAATGTACCCATATTTGCTTGGAGAGAAAATTGTGAAACTATTTCTAGGGGTAACCACCCTCAGTGGACCCAAACAGGATATAAACCTGATCTCTCTGTCAGAAGCTATCCAGTCTTAACACCACATGACAGATGTCAATAAACCTTCAATATATAATCTTTTATTTTCTTGCAGGGTGTTTGGGTTCCTGAAGGAGAGAATGTGAAGATACCAGTAGCAATAAAAGTTTTGCGTGAAGGTACTGGTACGAATACGAGCAAGGAGTTTCTAGAAGAAGCTTACATCATGGCCACAGTCGAGCACCCTAACCTCCTTAAACTATTGGGTGTATGCATGACATCACAGATGATGTTGGTAACACAGCTCATGCCTCTAGGATGCCTGCTGGATTATGTACGGAGCAATCGCGACAAGATTGGCTCAAAGCCCCTCCTCAATTGGTGCACTCAGATTGCCAGAGGTAATAAGTCTGGTTAGACATTCAACGTTTGTTGCAATTAAATGTCTTCACTTTGACTGCTATCAGGATTTATGTGTAGGTAGCCATTCTAAAGATACAATAATACCTAATTTGTTGTTATTGTGTTTCATAAACAAAATTGCATTTTCCAAAGTGCTGCCACAAGTATGTTTTTAACCATTTGTATCTTCAATTACCAGTCAAAATTAACCTCTTATCTTTAATTTCGGGGAGTTTACAAATCCATTACGAATTTATACTTCATTTGATAGAATCCCAAACATTAAAGTTTACTCTTTTGTGAACACTAGTATTTTATGCATTATATTAATTACATAAAACCATTCATAGATTAAAACACAACACCTTTTTTAATATTATGTAAATAAAAAAGAGTTTTGTACCTAATCAAAAAGATAAATTTTAAAATTTGTTTTGGAAGGTACTAACTTGGCAATTTCAATTTTACAGGGATGGCGTACTTGGAAGAGAAAAGGCTGGTGCATCGAGATCTTGCTGCAAGGAATGTACTTGTGCAGACACCAAACTGTGTCAAAATTACTGATTTTGGTTTGGCCAAACTTTTGGATATCAACGAAGACGAGTACAAAGCAGGGGGTGGCAAAATGCCTATCAAATGGCTTGCCCTGGAATGCATCCAACATAGAATCTTCACGCATAAGAGTGATGTGTGGGCTTTTGGTGAGTAATGTACTTGCTTTATATTCTACTGAAAAGTGCGACGAGTGTCCTAATGTGTTTTTACCACTGTACTGTTGATTAATTCCTAGTTGGTATCTACATGCGTCTAAAATTACATTCTTAACAAAATAATTAATTAAAATCGGCACTACACAACTAAATTAGATTATTAAAGTTAACTTTATAATTGTGAAATTTCTCATTAAATTAATTTGTTTTCTATGCTGCAGGTGTAACGGTATGGGAACTCCTCACTTACGGAGGCCGACCATATGAGAACGTCCCCGCCCGAGATGTTCCTGAGCTCCTGGAAAAAGGCGAGCGTCTACCTCAGCCGAGCAGCTGTACCATCGACGTTTACATGATAATGATCAAGTGCTGGATGCTGGACGCAGAGAGTAGACCAAGTTTCAAGGAACTTGCTGATGACTTTGCAAAGATGGCGAGGGACCCGGGAAGGTACCTTGTCATTCCTGGGGACCGTTTTATGAGGTTGCCCTCATACTCGTCCCAAGTACGCATTGTAAGTACACTTTTCTCTTATTATATTCAACTGTCTGTGATTTGTGTGTGGTTCTGTGTCATCTATGTCAGCTTGTGCTTAGCTTGAGGATGTGCTATAAGCATGAATTAGCTCATATAATTAAATCTAAATTAGTGTCCTGTTTGTTTTTTATGTCCTATTATTTAGATTTAGTCTTCGAGATTTTCATTTTGCAAAATATTTATGCAAATGCAATTTCAATTAACTTTTTTTATAAATTGTATTAAGAGTGCAAAGTCCATTTTTTAAATTTGAAGCAAATTTGAATCAATTAAATGAAATATTCTAAGCCGAGTACAAGTTGAATATTTTTGGTAAATTGTTTTATTATTGTAAAAACCTTTCATACAACTTATTCAGATACATTCCTACTCTAAATTCATTTAATAAATGTTTTTTCCCACACTTGTTTGTTTGATAAGCTCATAAATCAAGTATTCTCAACATACAATTCAATTGCTTTGTATTTTTTTTCAAATAAATATTAATTTGTAATGTACATAACAGATCAGATTAGCACACTTAACAATAAACATTGCTGCCACTGGACAAAAAGGTAGTATGCTCATTGAAAAGAATAGCTCATTACCGCCCAATCCCTCGACCTAGGTTTCATTCTATTGGAACTCATCAGGAGGAAGTGTGAAACATGCAACGCAAATTCCTAAATAAGGAAACCATGTTTCTATCTGAGTGTCCCTTACCAATTTCCCTTTTCTTATGTGCTTTTTGGCTTACTCTCTTAGAAAGTGTGTTCCGTCTGATGACCTGAAACCTAGGTCGGGGGATTGGGCAGTTATCGATTGATTTTCTTATTGAATCAGCCAATACCTTTTTGTCCAGTAGCAGCAATACAAATTAAGAACTGTGTTCTTCTTTTATTTTGTAAAAGCCATGTTTTGTTTGTTTCTTTTTATATGTTTTCAATCCACCCTTCCTTCACCTTCTTCCAAATATGTATGACAAAATATGAAAAGAGGTTTTCCTTAAATATATCAGATTAGCAAGTAGGTTTATTGAACATTAATTATTTTATTTGTTGGTATTTTTACTGGCCAAATCTTCCTAATTGTTGATGGTGGATTTTTTTTAAGTGAAGTCGAAGCTGATATTTTTATTGAAACTATATTGAAGTTTCAAAACTTTGCACATCCTTAAAATGCATACATCTTTGCTAACTTATATATTGCAAGTTTTTTTTTACAGTCTTATAGAAAAAATTAAATTGAAACGTAAATTACACTAATGTGCTTTGTTTATTATTTCACTAAAGCTTGCAGCAAATTTAACAATTATTTGCTTTCCGTGTTTTAACATGCTAATCTCATTTGAATGGATTTTGTGAACGTATAATTACAAACAAATTTTTATAGCTTTTAATACAATTTAACAACTTGATTAAACATATAATAGGAGTTATGCTTTAACAATCTTCAGCCAAAAGCCCTTTTAAATTTTCATTTGCCAAACATGGTCGAGTTTTAAAAATTGAAGCACAAATAAAAGTAAAAATGCTAACACACATTTACAAACACTTAATTATTTTAATGCCTCACAGCACTTCCTCAAAAAAATATAACTGAACAGGTAGTTACGCACAGTGATGCCAACTTAATTGTTAAGAAGATGATATCAGTGAATTAAACCTCCTGTCCAAGCCCTGAGGAAGGTGCAATGTGGGGTTGAAATCCTGAAGTGTTTGTAAATGTGTGTCAAATGTTCTTTCTACTTTCATTTGTGCTTTATTTTATCTTAATTTCATTTGGCCACTGAAGCGGGTCAATCCATCTTAACACATAATTTAACATGTGACACTTATCTCGTACATTTAATTATTTTTAAAGCGTCATAATGTGCTATTGAAAATTTCTCCATTTTTGAAGTACACTATTTTATATGTTTTCTTACATATTAAACAAGCATGTGTCCACATTTCAGGATGAAAAAGAACTAATTCGGAACCTATCCTCCGCCATGGATGGTCCTGAGGCTCTCGTCGATGCAGATGAGTACCTTCAGCCCAAATCTCGAGCCCCTCTCGCTCCCACGATAACCACTTCCAACAGTTCTTCCACCCCTCCTCCCACACCCACTATGAAAAGTTGGCCGGATGGCACCCCCGTCACCGCAGAGTCCCCAACACCCCAGAACCAACAGAACTGGGACAGAGAACAGATGCACTACGCAGGCAATGGGGTTCATTCCATGAATCAAGTGGTCCTCAGGCCACATGGGTCGGACAGCAGCAGTTCCCGGTACTGCAGTGACCCGCTCAACGGTAGAGGTGAGACAACAAGTTGCTTTCGTTATATTCTAAGATTACACACTGTCCAACAAAAACAATAAAAAAAAGTTTCTACAGCAGTATTTCAGATTCTTATAATTGGGGGGAGGTGCGGAAAGGCATTTTTACATTGAGTCAGGTTTATATTGAATTTGTATAACATTTTTTTTTAGCACCACATCATTTTACCCGGCTAAGTTATATGCCTACGTACTAATTATGCTAATGTGTTTGGGATTGGGAAGGTTAAATTTGGATGAAGTGTACCCGCGTTTGTGTGAATGGCAGGCGGAATACTATTTAGGGAAATCACTATTAATACACCTGAATGGGATTCAAACCCTGACCTCCCAGCCCACTCTACTGTAAAAGTGATGTTTTTTTGGATCTTGTGGCCGTCGAAGTTGGTAAATGAGTTCTATTTGAGTCCGAGTGGTATAAATCAATATATTTACTACTAATATTTCAAGTTGAATTTCTTATATAGACGCATACATACATGTACCGTAAAAATAAATATACTTATTTAAGAATAATTGTCTGTGAATAAAGTTAAGATTACTAAAATAAATATTTATGAATACATTTTTTTATAGTTGTACAACTTTTTTATTAATCAGGCAAAGGGCAATATTGAAAGATTCTGTTTTATAAGAAATATCTTAAAATTAATTAAAATTGAAATTATTTAGATAAAGTTTAAAATTTCAATTAGTTGATAAAATGAGTACTTGTACAATCTTATTCATACTAATATATATATATAAAATTGTTGTTTTTAACCAACCTTAACTTTGTTGGCCTACTCAACAATTAATTTTCATATCTTTAAAAAAAATTATTCTTTCGTCACAAAATAAAATTGGTTTAAAATTAATTACTTAACGATGTGGGGCTTTAAAAAAAGCCTTCAGCGGATCAAGTAAGATATTTGATTATAATTTCCTTTTTTTTTTACGGAACTCACAAACTGTTAAATATTATCTAGATTGTGACGTCCTACAAGACGACTGTTTCGATGGCAACATGCCCAACAATAGGGAAGCCCAAGTGGGGACCTTGAAGCTGGACTTGCCTCTAGACGAAGATGATTACTTGATGCCATCTCCGCAGCAAAGTCAGAACACCACAACCTACATGGATATCATTGGCGAGTCCAAGGTGGCAGGTATGTCATTTTGTGGTAATACATGAACTTATTTTGTTAGTAAGCTTTACTGCATATGGTTGACTCTCAATAGGGTTTAACTCGATGCTTAATACAGAAAGAGTGTATAATCCATACCCATTAATTTTTGATCGTAAGTAATATTTGACTTGACACACTCAAGAAAAAATGCGTTTTTCCAGAACAGTTTGTGACTGGACTACAAACATGTATACGAAGTGAACTAGGGCACATTGTTTGTAGATTGTTATCTCAAAGTCACTACAACAATTTCATATTTGTTTTCAATTTTTTTGATGGTGTATACGAAAATTTAGGAATGTGTGTCTATTTACAATCCACCAAAATGTGTCGCCCTCTAAAAACCTGACGATATAGGTTGGACCTTACTCAGCCTACTGGTAAATTCGTACCTGCACTTCTTAGCAATATTGGAATACAAATTGTGATCTCTCAACCTGAAGAATCTGTCTGTGACAGTGAAAACTTGTCTTTAAAAATTTGTTTTATGTATTTTTAGTGTCTTATCTCAACAATTTATATTTCATTATTGCTAAGGAAAGTTTTCTGGCTATCTCACCTAGTCCAAACCATGACACACTATATAATTAAAAGAAACACGATAAGGAAGGTGAAATTTAAGGAAATTCACAAGTAAGAGAAAGGAGAACAACATTTAAGGGAGTGAGGGGGAACGATCCCCAATACTCTCAGTTGGAGTCAAACTCTGGCCTTCCAATTAAAATTTGATCATTATAGAATTCACTTGTTTTTTTTATAAGTTTATCCTATTTACTAATTACGCTAGTGAGATAGGGATGAGGAAGATTGAGATCAGAGGAAGTGTACCCACATTTGTGTCGAGGGAGAGTGGATAAACCTCCCTCAATACACCCGACCAGGATTCGAATCAAGATATCAGCAATTCATCAGCAATTAAATACAAGGCACATTCAGAAAGTGAGAGTACTTAATTTTTCTATTTAAAAAAAGATATTTAAAACAAAATTACAGGATTTTGTTGGTAAATATATCGGTTATTTCTTTACGTAGTCGCCTTTTCATTCTATGCAGGTTGTAAGCCGTGGCACAAGCTTTATGATGCCCTCCTCAAAGAATTCTCCCACCATCTCCTTCCAGTTCAAGACCTCGTTTCACCTCCTCGTCGGTTGAAAAAAATTTTCCACCCATGTGTCTTTAGGGAGGTGAAAAGATGAAAGTCTAAGGGTGCCAAGTCAGGGTAGTATGTGGGGTGGTTCAAAATGTCCCAGCCGAATGAGTCCAAAAGCGCCTTGGTGGTGTTGGCCATGTGCGGGTGGGCGTTGTCGTACAACAAGCGCACTCCTTTCGTCAACATTCCTCTCCCTTTGTTTTGAATTGCTCACTTGAGCCTTTTTAGGGTCTCACAGTATCATGCTGCATTAATCGTCTCCCCCTGAGGCAGAAATTCAATCAAAATGATCCCTTTTCGGTCCCAAAACATAGTGGCCATAATTTTTTTGCCCAAAATTGAGGTTTTGAATTTTTTGGCAGATGGGGAACTGGTGTGCCGCCACTGTGATAACTGCCTTTTTGTCTCAGGAGTGTAATGAGCCACCCAGGTTTTATCTTCAGTCAAAATCGAGCTCAGAAAATCCTCACCTTCCTATTCAAATCGCTTAAGAAACTCGTGAGCGCTAGTGACCCGATTCACTTTGTGCTACTTTGTCAGTTGTTTTGGAACCCATCTTGCTCACAATTTTCGGAATCCCAACNTATAAGAGAGATGTGGAGAATTGTGGAAACATCACAAAAATTTCATCCACTGTCAATCGGCGGTCTTCACAAACTGTTTTCTCGATTTTTTGCACCAAATCATCGGTTAAAATGGAAGGTTTTCCACACCTCTGATCTTCATGAACATTCGTTCTGCTTTCATTAAACTCACGACAACACACAAAACACATTTGTTTGGTTCTTAACACCTTCTCCATAAACAGTTTTGATCTGTGTAAAAATTTCAGTCTTTGTTTTCCCTTCAGCGAGGAGGAACCTGATGACAGCGTGCACCTCACACTTGGCGGGATTTCTTATCAACATATTTCACACAAACGGACACTACAAGGCGAGTTTTCATACTAATGAGGTCAACCTTGTTGTGTTCAGAAGAACCCCCACTACCACTCAGTGTTGCCAACGTTGGAAAAAAATTTCTCACAGCATGAGAGGGCAACCAGTACTCTTACTTTCTGGACGTGCCTTGTATATTGCTAGAGTGACGCCTTAGACCATGCGGCCACCAAAGTGGGTCACATGTGCATTGCATATGAGTGATTTGACATCACTAAAATAGTTTCTTAAATAAATGAGATACTTTTAATAAACTTGCATTTTCAATATTCATGGTAAACTTTGTTTTCTTGAGTTTTTTTTTTATGAGTAAATGAATTTGTTACCATCATACTTTCTAAAATACCAAAATCTCTTTAAAAATACTTGAAATTAATTTATTTCAGACAACACTGAGCCAAGAAATGGTTTTCGAAACTATCCAGATTTTCTTCCGCTGGCTGGTAAAACGAAAACAAGTGTGGACAACCCAGAATACATAATGAGCCATCAGGATCATGTAGTAGCTCAGGACCCTGCCCTTGGTATCCCCACAACAGATGTCGAACAGCCAGTGTGCAACGGTAACGCGGAAGGGCAGAGACCTTACGTCACGCAACAGAAATCTTCCGAGGAAGAGTCAGACCATGAGTACTACAATGACTTTGATAGACTTCAACGTGAGTTGCAACCGTTGAAACCTTTGAGAAGGAACGAAACGACAGTTTAGTATCACAACCAGCATAGACTTAAGTTTTAACAGGGTTTCTATAAAAACTGTGACTTTCTCCAAACTTGTGTTGGTATTTTTATGGCCTTAAGTGTTGGTGGTTAATAAAGAACAGTGCATTTGAAACTTAAAAATAGGTTTTGTTCCTATAAGCTTGATTGATGAGGACACTCGAAGCGAGCAAAGCATAACAAAATACATTTTTATAAGAATGAGTGATAAAGACGCTCAAATTAGTAAATACTTTAAAAAAACATAGTGCAAACAAATCTTATTGTGCCATTATTTTGGCTTGTATATTTTATTTTTAAAAAAACAATTTTTTTAGACTAAATATAAACAAGTTTATTTTTAAAGTCAAGGTGCCTGTAAAGAATTAAATGTACTTTTAGTGTTAATATTATACTTCTGAAAATGTGCTCAAGCAGTGTGATTATGTGTAGATAGGAATATTTATTGTACTATAATGATTGTATTAAAGTGTGCAGTATAAAATAATCAACCAATAACTCAACATAACAACCAATCAATTAATATTACATTGATTTTCTCAAGTAAGAAAACCACAAAACATTCACTACAAATGAATTACTTAACATCTTTTTTTTTACATCTATTAGTGTTTACATCACGTGGCGTGGGTCAGTTTTTCTTTTATTAAAGCCATATATTTTGCTCTGACTGCTTGGTAGGCCTGTCATTCGTATGCCTTATAATATAACTTAAGTCTAGATCAGGCACAATATCCAGTCCCCAGCCGTTAATATATCAATGTGAAAGGGTAAAACCAAATTTCAGCAATGATACACTTTTTGGCTATGCCAGGAATCAGACCTGGGATACTCAGCTCAGTAGACACGCTGCAAACTAAGCTAAGGTATTGGATTACTTAACATCTATAATATAATAGGTTGTTAGCTGTTTTGATTTACAACATAAAATATACAGTACTTGTGTTTCTAGTTACTTCCGAATAGTTTGTGCAAGGATTTTTATTTATTCTTTATATTTAAGTGATTACAATAAATACCTTTCATTTCACACATAAACACATTGCATTGAGGTACTGTATTAGACTGTGATAATTTTATATAAGGAAAGTAAATATCTCATGCTCTCCTAGTTATAGTGAAATGGCTACTGTATATTGTTTGTTGCGTTGCTCGACTTAAAAAGAAAAAGGGACCAAACCATTATGGTATTTAAATTTGTTTAGCCATTCCATTTTAGAGCCGGTAGTTTTTTTAGAACTTTTTATTTTATTGTAACATTTTAT
Source organism: Timema californicum (assembly GCA_902141385.1). NCBI lineage: Eukaryota > Metazoa > Arthropoda > Insecta > Phasmatodea > Timematidae > Timema > Timema californicum. The sequence continues at coordinate 163,378 of CABFOW010000101.1, read as the reverse complement.
TGAAACAATTATTTTTAGTGTATTGATTGTGCAGGTTAAAACGCAAGGATACAACTAAAGGCTGCACAGACCAGTCGCTATATGAACTTTACATAGCTGACTTTAGTATAGAATGTAAATAGATGGAAGACTGCAGATCGAGTTAAAAAATAGTGCGCTATAGGCTTTAAAACTCTGCTCAGAATGCAAGGGTGACCATGTGTAACATAACAGTGATCCTGTTAACACCATTACTCAAATAAATGTTGATATAATATCATTCTTTTAACATGGAAGTATTAATAGAGGAGGTAAAGTTGCTTTTATACTTGTGACAAATGAGTAGCCGTGACTACAAAGACACATAAATTATGGAACTCTCCCATTTTTGTCCCTTACAGAGTGCTAATATTATACATCCATTTGCTCTTTGGCATTTTTTTTAGAGTCATCTATGTTTTCCTGGCCATTTTGCGTAAAAGTATCACAAGAAAAACGGCATATTTTATAGTAATTGGTGTGCACATATTAATATCTTAGTGCTAGCTATAATGTTGCATTTAAATATAGCACCTGGTCTGCGCCGGCCTTAAAGAGTTATGCTTAGACAAGACATACTAATTTGTGTAATAAACAACCAGGAAGTATGATAAAAACAAATAGAACACAATGTCTTTCACAATGAAAGGAGGAACTATTTTCACACATAAAACTGTTGCCAGTGGTATATGCAGGGTTTTAAAGCAGGGGACAGCGGCTGGTGGGTGGAAAGGAGGGGGGCTAAATAATGGATAGCTCTGAAAGTTATTTAAAGGGGTGTTTTTATGGTTTGGTAAAGAGGTGAAGAGGAGACAATTTTTAACACTGTGAAATAACTTCCATACAAAATATATTATAAAAGTGTGTAAACACTCTACAATAATGTACTAGGGAAGGAAACTGACCTGAAAGGAGATATATGTTAGGACTTGATAGAATCACATATACCTCTCTTTTCACACTGACATACATACACACTCACACATACTTATATTTGTATACAATAGCCTTCATAGAAATATTATTATGAGTTATATTTATGTAGTAATACATGTGCATATTATTGTTTAAAGTATAACAAAGAATAATATGAACAATTCACATTGTTAATGTTGTTTAAAGAGCACTCAAATAAATTTTAGGATTAAGCAATAATAAAGAGATTTGTTAAGGTCTAGACATGGGTCAAAAAGAGTTTCAAATGTTGCTACTAGATTTTCATAATTTGAGCTTCATCATGATAATATGACTCGATCTATGAATCCTAGGGCAATGAATTGAACAGTAACAATCGAATAAGCTTGTGCCAGCATTGCCAATTGTGAACTCTCTTCCTCTTTTCACTGTAAAAAAATGTTTTGTTCCTTTTAATTATTTGCCTTATTTCCTTTATAATATAATAAAAGTCAAAAAATAAAAGAAGTTCTCCTTGAGGTTTTTTAAACAATAGAAAAATAAGTCCATTTTTTATATAAATATTTTTGTCATTACACTTGGAACACTTGTTTTAATTTTTGGTTAAAGCAATGTTTATTTCTTTACAACACTAACACACTAAGGATAACTTTTATTCATGAGTTAGTTTTAGCTTTTTTTTATCTCTAAAATGTTTCTATCACACATTTTTTCTCGTTCAAATATTCCAGGAAAATATTTTTAAATGATTTCTTATGGTTAAATAGAAACATAGAAAAACAAATTTGTGTTTATAAAACTAACTTTATTTTTTGTAGTTTTGTGTTTGTACCTGCACAACTGTCTATAAATATTATCTGTATACATATATTGCTGATATTGCTGTTAAAACCAATAATATTAAATTGTTGGGAAATTATGTTTTGATCTTGGCTGTTTAACATACCGTACTCTAATTGTTTTATGCATTATTTTAAATTTAATGAGTAATCAAGGTTATCGTATACATCATTATGAAAAAGTGCCATTTTACAGCGAAACATGGAAAATCACTATGCATATTGATTAAATATATTTTGTTCGCACTGAAATATTTTCAGTATGTTATTTAATGAATTGACAAAACACTTTAGGATAAACTTTTAACAATAGTTGATTTTACTGAATTGTTATAAATATTATTTTAAAAACCTATATGCGTGTTATAATTTGAAAGTCACACTGTTTTTAATGTAGTTTACTTTAAATAATCGATTGTCCAAGTAAATAAAATCTTTTATAATATTTGTTATTTGTTAAGGTCTTAAGGAGAGACTGGGTATTTTGATATAAAATATTTTTTGAAAAATTATGAAGTATCATTTACAAAAGTTCACAAATCAAATTTTCGAAACTCCATACATAACCAATTTATATTTCTTTTGTTTATCAATTGAAATGGTTGTGGAGAGAATGTACCTTAGTTATATATTTGTAATAAATAAAGTGAAATTATAAAATACATTGCAAATTTACTATTAATTACCTTCATTCCTTTTCTTAGCACTTTGTAATACTACCTGTTAAGGATTTTTGCAAATCAATTAACTAATAAGTTGTTTTATGTATTTTTAGTGTTTTATCTCAACAATTTATATTACATTATTGCTAAGGAAAGTTTTCTGGCTATCTCACCTAGTCCAAACCATGACACACTATATAATTAAAAGAAACACGATAAGGAAGGTGACATTTAAGGAAATGCACAAGAGAAAGGACAAACAACACGATACAAGATTTTGTTTTGATAACCCTTTCCTTAACCAGACTAAAGAGTATGGTTATGACCAAAGAGCCGAGAATTTGTGCGCCAATTTCAAAACATCACATTCATGTTCGTAGTCAATGGATTTTAAGTTTTTATAGATTAAAATGGACAGCAATTACTAGCTAGAAATACATGTCGATAAGTAGGTTCATAAAAACCGTTTAGTTATGGATAAAAAAGAGTACTATGATCTAGGCCTCTTTAATATTAAATATGTGCCTCATGTTTTCTTAAGGTTATTTTTGAAAATATAAGTTTAGCTTGACAGGTTCCGTAAATATTAAGACTAGTTAAAATGAGCACAAATCAAATTAAAAAGCTTATTTTCTGTTGATTTGCAGAACATGTAGTAGGATTACATAAATTCACCTAACAGCTGTTAAATCTATCCACCTCAACTGTCATTTTTGTTTAAGCAAACATCTCAAAATCGTTTTCACACTCCTTAGTCAGAACCACTTGGTCGAAAACACTCGATACCAAGGTGTAACCAAGTCAACCACGAAAACTCGCCTTTTGAAATGATTTTTTAAGACACTTGACTAAGTTTGACAAGCCTTTAAATTAGGGATATCAAACTCGATTATTACTAGTATCGAAAGAATTAAGAATTGATCTTAATATTACAGTTATCTTAAAATAATGGAAATTGATAAAACTAAATAAAAAGGGGAAAATAAACTAATAAGAGTAAATTTGATGAAGAAAGCCCACCTTGGGAAAGAGGAAAAATGTGGGAAGAATCCAATGCATAAAGGTGACAATCTTTGTTTCTTCTGTCCTCTATAGTAGAAGTGGTCACACACATAGGGTAATATTTGGGCATTGTTGGCTTTATAAAAAACAGAGAAACATCGTGCCAACTGTTTTTGGAAGTAAAGATAAATTTCTTGGCTATGGTTAGTATTTATAATTATATCATATTGGTAACCTGGTGGTCTAGGGGTAAGGTATCGGACTTCTGTGATGGAGTCCGAGGTTCAATCCTTGGTCCTGGCACAGATTTATCCGGCTACCAAACCCTTCCTTCACCTCTGACAAGAAGTGTATTAAACACAACTTGTGAATGTGAGTAATGCCAGGCCTCCACCGTGGTTCGGATGCTACGTTAAACTGTAGGTCCTCCATTTCATCTCACAATCACCCTACCATTATACATTAGCGTAAGTGCATATAACTCGAACGGGTAGTAAGACGCGGTGCTAATAATAATAATAATATATCATATTGATAAAAGGGGACTAATAATGATAATAATTATATTTAAAATAATAATTGGAAAATGTTAATTGTTTTACCAATTATCATTATTTAAAATTATTTAGCCATTGGACCACCTCATTTTTAAACATATTACAATTCTCTACTCTCAATGAAATTACAACTAAGCAAATGGCAAAACTCAGAACAAGTAGTAAACGATTATCTCATTAGTTTATTTGCTACATATTTTTATTCTGTTAACAGCTAACATTTGGTGAGTTTTAAAGACTTGTGTTTTTGACAATTGTTTGTTATCTCGTTTTTTAATGGTTTGACGGTGAGGTTTTAATTGAAAGTAAAAATGCATGCTTTTTAGTGTAATTCCTAATTATTTTATTAATCTTGTAAAATATGCTTTAATAACTTAGTAAAAGGATCTTTTTCATTGTTCAGAAATGAACTTTTGTGTTACATTTTTTTATAGTTTTTTTGCTATTCTATGAATTTGAATAAAGTAATATGTTTTATATGAGGTTGGATGCTTGGAAAAATAATAAAATAGGAAATGTTCAAGAATCGAGGTTGACCTTAATAATCGAAATTGAGAAAAGTTATCGTGACATATCTAGTTTAAATCAGTGGTTCCCACCTTTTTTTCAGCTGAATCCACCAAATTCCTAACCCCTTCATCTCACACTTATTTTTTGGGCGATACTTATTTTAAAATGTTTATCCTTTTTAGTCACTTCTATATTATAAACTAAAATCAATTTAACACTGGCAGGATAAATGTAGATAAAACAACTTAAGATTATCCTGGTGATTAGCTGAATTTTGTTTTCATCAGTTCTTGAATATCGGGTTTGATGTTTGACAGCACTTCGTAAATTGCTTTCCACTTTTAAGTTAACAATGCTGTTTAGTTTTTAAGAGAGTCAAAGTTGGTGATTCGGTGGCGTTGTACGTGGCCACAATGATAGCATAGGTCAGTGTTTCTCAAACTTTGCTTTGCTGAGCCCTTGAGCCCCACCAGCTATATCAGCTTCCTTGAGGCAATTTTATAATATTCTTTATTAGTTTTTAATGCTATAGAATAGCACCGATCATTAAGATTGTCAATATTTTCAGATATAAATAAAGGACATTTACCAAATGTGCTGCCAGAACACATGATACTTTCTGTTCTTTTAATACTTTTCTACTTGTAAAAGTTAACTATAATTTTTAAATGTTTACAATATTAGTGTAAAAAATGATATGATATCTCGAGCTTTTATTATTTTTCTCTGCAAGGACTCCTTTGCTCAAAAAAATTTGTGAAGCTTGGCATAGAGGAAGGGTTAGAGGGGAGAATTGGAGGGTGAATCCGAGTCTTCTGAGCTTGAAATTAAACCCATGCTTGCACACTTTATAGTAATAATGCTAGACAATTTGGTAACTCATCCTATTTCGTCTCATTTTTAAACCACATTAAACTTATTTTCTCTTATTTAGAAAATATATAATTATTATTACATTCAGTGGTCCAATATTTTTCATCCAGAGGGCCAAATTTGATTATCATTTCCTCTGCGGACCAAATATATATTTAGTAATATCATCGACGTAATACAGGCCTGCAAACACTTAATAAACCATTATTTTCAATACTTATTTATAAATTGTATTTTTGATTGGTGGAATCTAATTTTACTGCCTCAAAACAAGTTTATTTATCTTCGAAAAATAACTCACGATTATATTATTATTATTAGCACCGCGTCTTACTACCCGTTCGGGTTATACGCACTTACGCTAATGTGTAATGGTAGCGTGATTGTGAGATGAAATGAAGGACCTACAGTTTAACGTGGAATCCGAACCACGGTGGAGGCCTGGCATTCCCCACATTCACAAGATGTCTTGTCAGAGGTGAAGGAAGGGTTTGGTAATCAGATAAATCTTTGCCGGGACCGAGGATTGAACCCCGGCCGCCAGCATAGAAGTCTGACACCTTACTCCTAGACCACCAGGTCACCACTCACCATTATAAATATGGTATATTTTTATTAATAAAATGCATTAAAAAAAATTGATATGACTTTGTTAAATAAATATATTTTTTTGAATCATTAGCTATTTCATATCTGCCATCTAGGGATCTTCTTTTAATTTTCCTCCAAGATACTGTGAGGGCCACATTTGTCTGACAGGCCACCAGTTAAACCACACTGTGTCCAGCCAACTTATGACAAAAATTCACAATGTTTACCAAATTGCTTGTTAAGAAAAATAACGCTGCACAATTATTATACTTTTGCAAACTTTGGCCTGTTGGGAGAAATGTTTGAGTAAAAAATCACCTTTACCTAGCCTTTATTGACAGCTGAAATACCAAAAAACTTTACAGGAATGTTTTCATCTTTAACTCGAGTTGATACAATTTTGTTCAATGATGTCTTAATGGTAGTGTCACTTTTCAAAATATTATCTTCTTAAGAATGGACAAATTTGTATAAATATTCATCATTCACTCTTAATTACTGGGATGGGGGGGAAAGGGGATCGGGACACATATGAATCCAATACCACTTAAAATAAAAAAATTAATATCATTTCGTACCAAATAAACAACATGAGTTTTCATTTTTTTGAATTAAACACTTTGTTAATTTTGCGGTGCAAAGTATGTCCCAGCTAAATATACATATATTTTTCGAAGGAGAAGAGGGGTTGAGACACAACTTACCTGTCCAAACTGCCGACAACGTTGAGGTTGAATTTAAATAAAGATCATACCTGTAAGAAAATGAGTGCAGGAAGGAAGTCATGTTTGGATATGGCTATAGTAGTAATGAACTCTACAATGGAAAGGTTAGGATAAATAATGTACTACTTCAAGATTATAGGTCGTCGGAAATTAAAAGGTTAGTGAGCCAACTTATCTTTGTGGAGGTTCCCTGATCTTGAAAATCCGATGAATACACAATATTCCACTGCCATTGTAAATTTCATCAGGTAGAAAGAAAGCTAAGGGGCTCAACTGTGTGTGTGTGTGTGTGTGTGTGTGTATATATATATATATAAATGATCTCAAAAGTGACAAATGTGTTCTTTTAAAATAAAGACTTAATAAGTAAATAAACTATATATTTTTCAAAATTAGATTTATTATTAGAAACTTAGTGTGTAACTTTTCAAAAATACATCAGCCGACATAAAAATACAATTTTTTTATATTAAAATAAGTGTAAAATACAAATAGTACAAAATGATGATACAAACATTCACTATTATGTAAACCCTCCGCTTACCAGAGTTAGGTCAGTTTCTAAGTTTAACTGGGCGGAATCTCTTCCTCCATGCGTGTGAGTTGTATGTTACGGTCTGTTTGGGTGGTAGGGGAAGCATGCTCTGCTCCACCTTTCAACTTTTTCCTCACATCCATGCAGCGTAGGTCCGTCATGAGGGCATGCTCCTTGTTGGCCAAGTCTGCATCCAGGCAGACTAGCAGGTTCTCCAGAGTGTTATATGTACCCCTGAAAATAAATCATAGAATCGTCTCATCGCACACTTGATTTATTGTAATGTGATGGCCTTGTCATAAATTATTTCTCTTTTAAAACATAGTTGGCAGTTTTTTTTCCCCTCAGGATTATTATTTATTTTATTCTTTCCTCATCGCGTTTTACTACCTGTTCAGGTTATACGAATATATACTAATTACCCTAATAAGTTATAGATGAGGAAGGTTGAATTTAGAGGAAATGTACCCACTTTTACGCAGAGGGAGAACGGAATACCATTTTGTAACAACCCCTCTCAGTACACCTGACTGGGATTCAAATCCCAATCTCGCTGTCCTCAGCGGTCCAGTGAATTGCAAGAGTGACTCCTTAGACCATGTGGCCACTGAAGCAAATCTGATAATGAATTGTGTTTAACATTTTTAAAAGTGACACAAACTATTGAGGTCATTACATTTTTTACGCAAGTGAAAATTGAGTGGTAACCTCAAATGTGAAGATGTTGACTATAACCTGGTTCTATTAACTTTGCATCACGTAGTCGGGCATTGAGATTCTTACGTGATGTATTACCCTAAACTCCTTAATTTACTGTGCACATGGTGAATTCCAACCACCTAAAAAATTATAATGCTCCTGTATCATGTTTATATTGGAACTGCCGAAGGTAAAATCATTAGAGGATGTTATGGATAAATTTGCATTCTAGAGTGTACAATTATATGAAATTTGAGTAGATATTAAACATATATTAGAGAATGCTGCTCTATTATATGATCCTCTCAAGTGAATTAATTTTCAAATCTTTATCAAGGACTTCAAAATCGAGTCAGATAATAGCAGTTTAATGTCTACTATAGCTAAAAAGCCTCAAACACAGAACATTAAATATAAACACTTATTAAAAGTCTGACACCTTAGTTCAGTCTGTAGCATATCCTTCTACTTAACTAAGGGTCCCGGTTTTGATTCCCGGCATGGGCGAAAAATGTATCATTGGTGAAATGTGGGTTTCCCCTTTTACAGTGATGGATTAACGGTCGGGAGCTGGATGCTGTGTTTATTCTATATTTAAACTAGTTTATAAGTCAGTTGAGAACGCACACATTAAATACCTAAAGTAAAAAAAATAATAAAAAAATAAAAATAGATGACTTACTTAGCACTGGCAATCTTATCGGCGAGCTCCTGCCTAGTTTGCCGCAAGTGCAGCACTTCATCTTTGAGACTTATCTGACCCTCGTCCTCCACCAGCTCTGGACCGGGACGAAACATGCGGTTCTCCAGGCGAGTCTCGGCTAGCTTCAGAGCATCCGTCTTGTTGTCTAGAGCCTTCTGCAAGTCTTCAGTTTCTTTCATCAATTTACTCATTTCATCCAAGAGCTGTTGATAGGAACATTACTTTAAGGTGGGTATGTAGGTAAATGTGATCTAAGGGCAGTTTTTTTTTTTGCGAGTTTTCTATCAAAACTTTTTTTGATCGAAATAAATAATACCTATCTTCAGTAGAAACATAAAGCTTAATGTTCTTCACATGGTGATATCAACAGTTCAAGGATGTCCTGGAATTTAATGACAACTTTTCCTCTTCATTTAAAAAGTTTCTCATGTAATGTCGCTATGCTCATGACAGATATTCAACAACTGTTGGTATCTTCATATGAAGATAATTAAACTACAATATGTTTCTACTGGAGCAATATTTTATTTATTTGGACAAAAAAAGTTTTGCTATAAAAAGTGTAAACATACCTTTTCCCATGTTCTCCTTTACATCCCAACCTTAAAGAGTGATTTATGTGAGAGGTGTATTTTTTTGGCTGATTTTTTTTTCTCTTTATACTCGCCCTCCTAAGCTTGTTTTCTCAAAATAGCTAATTTAAACTCACCCCCGTTGGCCTGCGGTCTAAAGATCAAATTTATTTTAGTCTGGTTTGAAAGTGAAAGTGAGGTTGGGGTTCAAATCCTGGCTGGGTGTACCGCTCTCCCTTCAAACAAATGTAGGTGAATTTCCTCTCAAATTCTACCATCATCATCATCATCATCATCATCATCCCTATCCCCTTGGCACAATTAATGAGTGTGTAAAACGTGAATGTAGTAACTAGGGTGAGGTAGGTGGGGCTTGGGGGACAAATTCATTAGCAACAGTGTGAGTTTTATTTTCTTAACAATAAAATTGTATTTTGTGTTTCTTCTTTTGTACCCAGGAAAATAACGACTAATGAGTTTGAAAATTAAAATAATAATCCAGCTAAATTGCAAAAAAAGCAGTTTTCAAGTGACAACATTTTTTATTTTTCTCTGGTCTCTATGAATCCCCATCAACCCCTATAAAGCTTAGTTTACAACACTTCCCAAACGGGTGCTAAAATGCAGTGAAACAAAACCCATCTCAAACATAACAGTCTTAATTTAAGTCCCTAATTAATTAATTTAGCACCGTGGAAAACCATTTAGGAAACCCCCTCCACCTCCCCAGTTCACCTAACCAAGATTCGAACCTTGATCTCCCCGTCCTCGGCAGTCTAGTTCTACACAAAACTAGTGCATTAGCTAACTACACCACTGAGGCGGTTTAAGTCCCTAGTACTCGGTACTAGAACCAAAGTGTACTGCTAACAAAAGTTTTATCTTTTCCTAGATAATTAATAAATAACACCTTCTTGCGTTGCCATTCCAGTTCATTCCTGGCCCGCTGGGTTTCATAGACCCGTCTACGGAAAGCGTAGTCTGTAGCGTTGTGCTGGGCCTTGAGGTCATTATTGGTGCGCTCTCTGGTCACAAAGAGGGTCTCTCGCAGTTTGCTGGATGCTGTTATCTCATTGTCTGCTTTTAGTTTGTTGAAACGAGAGTGCTCCATCCACGCTTCGTAAGGTATACAACTGTATTGGATAGGATTAGATTAGAAATACAGTACTAGTTGGGAACACAGCTTTTTCAAATTGGACAAAATTTTGTCTGAGGTAAGGGGGATATAGGGGATGTGAGAAAAGGTCAGTGTCTATATACTTTTTATATCAAGACTTTTTTGGGGTCATAATCATGGCCCGCATTTTGATGACCTTAACATTGCCAAAAAATGACCTATAAAATGACACTAAAATCTATAAATAATGGCTTTAAATTTTCAAAAAAATGACCTAAAAATTTGATTTAAATTCCATAATATCATTATTTATTACAAGGGTTATGATTTACACTATACATGTAAGCAAAAATATCCCTCCTAGTCTGTCTATTTCCAGTTTTTCCTCGGTGTGGACTAGGTCTGAAATAGAATGGCCCGTATACAGTCCCAGGGAAATCCTTTAGTTTAACATTTCTCAGTGTCCACAGAGTAATATTCGCATATACCAAAACTTTACACAAATCTTTATAAAATGTTGAGGATTTTTCTTGATTCATGAGTGAATTTTGTGCCAATAATGATTGAAAAGTTTTCTTTTTATAGATATACTGGGTACCAAGGACATGTTTGTTGCAACTGATATGCCGTTGAATGGTTAAATCTTTTATCTAATGCCAACCAACTACTTTCACTTCATATAATTTACAGAAAAGTATTTCACTCTTTGTAGAAAAAATATCCTCTCCGAATTCAGTAATAATTTGCCTCAAATGACTCGTTTTAGATGGTTTGGTTTAAAGCATTCTAAATACACATAAAATGATTGCAAACAAATAAATATAATGTACACTTTATAAATGAAAATCATGCATGTTAAAATCTTTTTACAGCTAAAAGCATGTGATCTACTTAATATTGGAATACAAATACCTGCTTTAGAAGCGATAGCTCCCCATCCCCCTGCAGCCCTTTCCAGACATGATATAGTGAGTGACTCACCGGGAATGTAGAGATAGTACACAGTTCATTAGAATTCTAAAAATTGCTTTACCCTCCCCCTTAAACCCTTAGGTGTAGTGAAGATCTCACCAGGAATGTGGATTTTATAAGCACGCAGGTAAAGGGGCACAAAATTCATTTAAACTCACAAATTATCTTCTTCAGTCAACAAGTGTGTGGTAAAATATCTTATGTTTGAATATTCATGTTTTATCAAAGCACCGATAATTCATATAATATAACCTTTTTAAAATCATTTTCAAAGATTTAAAAATTTCTTTAAAAAAATGCTTAAATATGACTTATTTAACAAAAAAAAAAGCAAGAAAAATGACCTATAAAATATACATTTCTACACAAGGGGATCACCAACAGGGTTTATGTACAACTGAGCATTGTCTCTGATGGACAAAAAAAAAAAAATTGTCATCAAAATCCGGGCACTGGTCTTAATAAATTATATATTGCTTCAGTACAAGCATAGATTTTAATGTTCTTCACATGGTTTTTAGCACCATCTCTAACAACCTGTTTTGTACTAATTATGCTAATGAGTTAGGGATGATAAAGGATACATTTAGAGGAAATGTATCTAAATTTGCGTGGAGGGAGAAAATAAAACCATAATGGAAAAACCATACTCAGTACAGCCAACCAGGATTCGAACCCCAATCTCCTTGTCATCAGCAGTCTAATCTATTTTGAGAGTGATGCCTTAGAACACGCAGACATCAAAGCAGATATGATAGCATCAACAATTGATGAATATCGGTCATGGATGCCCTGGAATTAAATGACTACTTTTTACTCTTAATTTAAAAAGTTTCTCATCTAATGCTGCCATGCTTATGAGAGATATTCAACAATTACTGTTGATATCAACATGTGAAGAAAATTAAACTGTGTGTTTCTATTGGAGACATTTTTTTTTGTAAAAAAAAAAGTTTTCCTATAAAAACTTTTAAAACATTTGTCTTTTCTCGCGTTCCCTACACCTCCCTCCATCTTAAGTGATAGAATACAGAGAGGTCTGTGGAGAAACGATGAATGCGCTTTCCCACACATACTTAAAATTTACAATCATTTAACTGATGGATAAAACATAATATGTACTGTAGTTTTATATTGATAGTATATCTGTACTGAGTACTGTAGTTAATTTTAGTTCATAGATAAACACGAGCATTGTGTGACTACAACTTGTAAATATTGAACAACATTTTTCTCAATAAAATATAGCTTATTTCATTTTATAACCCCCCCACACACACAAATTATCTAAAATTTTGGACTACCAAGGTTCGAATTTACGGGGTTTTACCGTATTGCTTTTACAAGTGAAAAATAAACTGCGGAGATTTATTTTCACTTTATTTAGTAATAAAAAACTATGAGATCTAAACAAAACAACTAATCAAGGCAGAAAAAGGACTGTGGAAAAAAAAGATTGATAGGCCTTTAGCTAAAAAATAGTTTTATATCTGAAAATATTTTTTTATTTTGCACCTTTTTTCCCCCATGTTGATAGAAGAGACTTATTTATGTGGTAAATGTGCAGCTGTTATATTTAGAGAGTTACATAGCACCTATTACATTTTTAACATATTGTGTGTATGTGTGTGCATCCACACACACAGAAGTTAGCATGGATAAAATTTAAATTAAAAATATTTATGTTAAATAAAATAGTAAGGTGGAATGAAATGAAGAACAAGATTAAGACAAAAGGGCTTACTTTCTTACATTAGTGAATATAATACAATAGAGATTCTTAACCAGGGTGTAGAAAGGGCGGAAGGGGGAGGATGGTGGGTGAAAGGTTTGGGAGACCTCGGAAAATTAATTTAAAATGTTATTTGCTTAGTACTAAAGTCAACTATCTTAAATTTTGCATTTTGGAAGAAAGAATTCAATTATCGTAAACATGTAAGTACACCGGACTCTCGATTTTCAGGGGTAGTGAAGGAGAGGGAAGAAAGCACGAATAATAAAAATCATGGATAGTACAAATAATACCCATATTTTACCATCACAATTCAAAATTTTCTGCCCTTTGTTTCTACTTATTTGTCTGAAAAAGGATTTTCTACAATGGTGGATATTAAAACGAAGCAGCAAAATTGACTCCAAATCGACTCCTGCATGTGAATAGCATTAAGTAAGACAATTGAAACAAGAATAGACAAATTATTGGAAATGGTTCAACACCAGAGGTCCCATTAAATGCATTTAGGTAAGTTAATTTAGGTTTTTTATTTGTTTGTTATTAAAATCAGTAAATAAATACACTATTTTATTGTAAATCTTAATGATTAATATGTTAGTAAAAACTAGAGGGCCATGAAAATATTGTAGGATATTTAGGGGGCCGCAAGTAATAAAAGGTTTAGAATCACTGTAATAAACCCTTGAACCCAAGACTTAAACCTGCCTACCACACAACAATAGTAGCAGAATATGTTTGCTTTGTGTAATATACCAAACCCTTACCTCCTGGAATCAAACCATGGACATTTAGACCTGAATTTTACCTTCCTAATTGGCACCTTAAACATAAAAGAAGGTATGTAATGTATAGGTACTTTATCTCCCTCAGTTTCTCACTTTTTGGGTATGCGGAGCGGATCCGGCTTGAAGCTGGTACCCGAGCAATTCTTGTCCATCTCGAGGTTCTCCCTGTCGATATCAATAGCGTCGACCTTGTTGCCAATGTCGAGCTGTAGCTTAAACTCGATCTCTTTCAATCTGTTGAGCTGCTCCCACGATGCCTGAGCTTTTGTGGTCAGGGACTTCTTCAACGCTTCCAACACTTCCAGCTCCTAGGGTCAGTTTGGCAAGGATATGGAACACAAGGGTGTACTGAGACTTAAACTAAGGGCCAGAGAAAAGTCTACACCGATATTTGATTGGAGGTCGGTAAAACAATGTACCCTAAGCAGTGGCGGACTGGGTCTAAAAATATTGACTGCCAGGAGACAAAGGGGGGCCCACCCACAACTATAGGGCTATCACTTAATTTTTATAGGAAATGTATAAGATTTTCAAGAAATTGTTGAGTGAAAAAAGGGTACAATCAAAATTTTTGCGAGATAAATGTATATTTTTTAGTAATTAGCCTACAGTTTACATATATTTTACATAACAGGCAGTATTCAGTAAATACTAAATGTAAATACAGATTGTTATAATTACTTCTTATTTCATTTTAAATAAATGGTGAATATTTTAAAATAATTTGCTTGTACTGAACATTTTACACATGTACAGGTAAACTAGTTTAAAAGCATTTTTTATGCAGCCCCCTATATTAAGACCAATCGGCTCCATAATCTCTTCTCTGCAATAGTTTTTAACTTCACTGGGTTCAAGCGGGATAAATCTTTATACAAATTTTATCGGGCAAGCTGACACCCTGGCCAGTCCGCCACAGCCCCAGGCAAAAATAAATAAACAACTTTAATGTGCCCAAAAGGCATTTTGGCCCAGGCCTTTGAGTAAAAAAAAATCAGGAATGTTAACTAATATACTAACTTACTTCGGTGTTCGCATGGTTCAAGGTGTTACTATAGCAATTGACTGGAGTGGCGATGAAAGGGAGATGGAAGTTTGAATCTCGGCCAGGTGTACTGAGGGTGGTTTTTCCTAAATGAGTTTACTTTCTCTCACCTCACAAATGTGGATACATTTCTTCAATTTTACTATCTTAGTTCCTAACTGTCTAGCCCATTACTGTAGATATGTTGATTGCTCAGACAAGTAGTGAAAGGTGTTGCGATAAATAGTTATCTGGAATAATTTTAGTTTATATTTGAGAAATAACAACAACAAAATTTAATGGTACACTGCAATCCAAAGGTTTTCATTTCATTGTCAAATTCCTTAGCTTGAAAGATTATTATGTTTGTTGGTTTTAAGCCTGGTGGGACAAAGATATTATTTACCTTAATTTTGTGTGAAATTAAATGTGTAATTAGTTATTTCAATTCAATACAAACTACATACTTCCTCTCCATCATTCTCTTTGGTGTGTAGGAATAAGACCGCAAGGAAGACCAAGAATTCTAGATATGGGAGAAGCACATAACAGAAAGTGTGCAAGTGAGAGGAGAAAAATAGACGCAATTATAGGAGGAAGAATGGTGGGGGGAGAGGAAGATGGAAGCATTTTACTAAACTGACCCGGCCACAGGCTGGAAACAGTTTGATGATGATGAATTCACTTTATGTTATTAGTCTATTATTAGCTCAGCACGAAACCTACATTGGTGGTCACATGTTCTAACACATCATTCTTGTGTTAGACTGAATTGTCGGTAACAGAGAGATCAGGCTTTGAATCCCCGTTGGGTGTATTTAGAGGGTTTTTTTTTCTTAAATGGTTTCTCTCCACACAAGTGTGAGTACATTTCCTCTAAAATTTTACTTTACTCATCCTTATTCCATCAGAGTAATTAATGCATGCGTATGAACCCGAACTAGTACTAAGACATGGTTTAAAAAAACACATGTCAATAGAGCATTGTTTATCCCTTCAAAAATAAAATTTGTTGATAACTAGATGTTTCTAGTTGTTATTGCAAAGCATTGTGGGTCAAAAGACATTTTTGAGATCTCGTACTCAAGCTCCATTGAGGCTTTGAACCAAGCTTTATCTAGTTTAAAGGGCCTAAAAAGTAACAATTTTATTATGTGTTTTACAGTGTGAGTCAAATATAGATAGTTGAAAAATAATTTTATTAGGTTATATTTTCAAATGTGTATAAAAGAGAGTGCTATGTTATATTCAGGTTCCATAAAAACAACCCAAGTGCATTTTACATAGAATAATTACAATCACTTTAATTAATTCTCTTACGTTTTTTAGCTCCATATATGCCTGGTCTTGCACCAGGTCTGCCCCTTGACGACCGTCCCGCAGAGTCATACACTCGGCAAGTACATTGAATGCCTCGTTGAGGTTCTCCAGCTCCCGCTCGGTCTGAGCCTTCTCATCAGCCAACTTGGCAAGCTCGCTGTCGACTGCCGTCAGACATTGCTGCAACACTTCCTTCCAACGACTCACCTCCATAACTCTTCACACAGGCACACACCCAAAAGGATTAGCTGGAGATATGTATATTATATGTTTTTTAATGCTAAGTTGTTTTGTGAAAGTGTGTGTGTGTGTATATTTTACTGGATACATATTTTGCAGATTATTAAACTTATTTTGGGGGAGTAAAAAATTTGAAAGATTCAACCGGCCAAAATTTGTTTTTATAAATATTAAAGGTGACCTGGCGGTCTAGGGGTAAGGTGTCAGACTTCTATGCTGGCGGCCGGGCTTCAATCCTCGGTCCCGGCATAGATTTATTTGATTACCAAACCCTTCCTTCACCTCTGACAAGACATCTTATGAATGAGGGGAATGCCAGGCCTCCACCGTGGTTCGGATTCCACGTTAAGCTGTAGGTCCTTCATTTCATCTCACAGTCACCCTACCATTACACATTAGCGTAAGTGCGTATAACCCGACCGGGTAGTAGTAATAATAATAATAATAATATAAATATTAAAAATTATTGTTTGTAGGACTTAATTAATTAATTTGATGGAATTACTAAATATATCTTTGGTCCATGACTCAAACTGATAACTATATTTGGCACTTCAGAGGAAAAGTGTTGGACCCCCCCTAATCTAAGGTGTCTCTCTTGCAATAAACTGGACTGGCGATGACGGCGAGCTCGGGGTTCAAATCCCATTCGGGTGTACTAAGGATGATTTTCGTTTAATATCTTTCAACACTCCCTCTATACAATTGCTAGTGACCTTCTTCTAAATTCAACCTACCTCATATTTATCACACTAGTGTATTTAGTATATATGCATATCATCCGAACAGGTAGTAAGACACAGTGATAAAAATTACTTCTTATTCAAAGTATGAACTACGAAAGAAACAAGACAGCAGGTGACCTGGCGGTCTAGGGGTAAGGTGTCAGACTTCTATGCTGGCGGCTGGGGTTCAATCCTCGGTCCTGGCACAGATTTATCTGATTATCAAACCCTTCCTTCACCTCTGACAAGACATATTGTGAATGTGAGGAATGCCAGGCCTCCACCGTGGTTCGGATTCCACGTTAAACTGTAGGTCCTCCATTTCATCTCACAATCACCCTACCATCATACATTAGCGTAAGTGCGTATAACCCGAACGGATAGTAAGACGTGGTGCTAATAATAATAATAATAATAATAATAATAATAATAATAAACAAGACAGCAGGTGGTGGTGACAAGATACAACGAAAGAGCGAAGCAGGTGATAAAATTTGGAAATGTGTGGATATAACTGAAACCCGGCGAAAGAGCCAAGCGGCGAAACTTGAAGTGCTAAAAGTTGAAGTATTGATGTACTTTAGGAAAACTCACCCCTAGTACACCATACAAGGATTTGTACCTCAACCTTCACCGACCAATCAGACCAGATTATGGTGGCTTTGTGTGCCCACTGATGAGAAGATTTACAATTGTAAAGATCATCGTACAAGTTATAAAAGTGTTTAATCTGTATGGATAATTTAAAATAATTCATCAGTTTAACCTTTATAGGCCTATATCCTTAGTGTATGAAATATTTTCTCTTCAATTCTCAGTTCTACAATTAATTAGAAATAAGACTAAAACGGAGGTTTCATTGCTTTTGATGCTAATAAAAATAGTACAAAATGATTTAGCATGTTCCGAATCAGTGGAAATGTAGACAAAGGTATTGGTATTGTCTTGTTTGATTTACTGGTGACAGGGAGGTCAGGGTTTTAATCTAAGCAATGTACTTGGGCATTTCTTTTTTTCCCAAATGGTTCTCACACTCACCACACTCAAGTTACTACACTTCTTCTGACTTCTACCTTTATCATCTCAACCTCATTAGTGAAAACCTCGGATGGGTAGTGGGACATGGGTCACAAAAAATATCTAATAAAATGTTACTGATTGATATATAAAATGATTAATACTAACCATTATATGTTTTACAAGATATTCTGAGATATATCTGATAAAAGAGAGAGGGATCTAGCAAAATATGATACAAAAAAGTAGAAATATAAACATTGAGCAGTTTATGGAATGAATACAATACATACTTTACACTACTGCCAACAGACAAATAATGGTTAGTGATTTTAAGTAAACCATCTATTACAGGTACTGCTTTGACCCAAGGCCTAAATTTATCAAGACACTGGTTTATTAAAACTAATCATAAAGTTTTTTTGGTTCTTATCAAAATGAAATATTTCTCAAGTCGACTTGACACAAGAAACTGATGAAGTAGAATCTTATTAATCCGGACCCTGTTAAGCCAGACTTGGCTTAATCTGGACAGCCATTAATAAATGGCGATGAAAAAACCGTGTTGCGGGAGTGTGACCGCAAACTACCATACACATTTACCGCATGCACTGATTATTTATGGATTATTTCCCATGTGTATTACTTAAAATGAAAAATAAGTGTGGTTTGTTTTTGTATATTTTTTTAATCATACCTTGTCTTATTTTATAAGTTATGATTTTTAATTCAGACTTTCAATAATCTGGACAACTTCAAGCCCCAATTAGTCCGGTTTAATGAGGTCTTACTGTACATTGAAATGTTGCTTTTTATCACCAAGTCTTACTACCTGTTCAGGTTACACGCATAAATAATAATCACTCGAATGGAGTAGGGATGGGTAAGGAAGCATTTTAGAGGTAATTTACCCGCATTTGTGTGGAAGGAGAGTGGGAAAACCATTTAGGAAAAACCACCCTCAGCTGACCCGACCGGTATTCAAACCCTGATCTCCACACCATTAACAGGCAAGTCTAACGCAAAAGTAACGACTTAGACCATTCGGTCGCTGAAGCAGGTAATTTGAAATGATGAAAATGTATTAATTCAAAACTGTGTGTTGTTTGTTACATCATTACCTATCCGCGAGTCTTGTGTCATTGTGGTATGTATCCCACTTGGTCTTGATGTTGGTCTCGTTGCGCAGCTGACGGCCCTCGTGTCGCAGTTCGAAGGCATCTCCCCGGCGTGTGTTGGCTGTCTGGCGCAGCTCCCACGTCCGAGAGTGCCAATCAGGGAGCGACGTGGGTCGGACCGGCTTCTCATACGTTATGATTGACATTGTGTGTTACTACTGCCTATACCTTTAAGACATTCAATAGTAGGTGTGTATTTATGAAACTATAATAGTTGTAATAAAGTTTAAGTTCTTTTTAAGACACTTGGCACGCCTAATTTTCAGAATCTAGAGCATCTCCATAATTAATTTAAATAAGTTAACAAATTAAGATTCAAATAGCCAAAGAAATTATATTAATTTAGTACAGATTTAGCCACATATAGATATCATATTTTGAAAATTGAAAAATCACACCTGGATATGGGAATCGATAAGTCCCGGGTTCGATTCCCGTATCCAGGAGTCATCCCTTTTCATTTTTCACTCATAGTTTAAGGAAGAGTCTGTGATGGACATGTGTAATTGTCAGCTACATATGTGTGAACAAATGTATCGCAAGCTATCAGCCATCTACGGCTCAGGAGCTAATGATTTCACACATCCATCACAGATACAGCCTTAAGCTACGAGTAAAGAAAGACCCTGAGCATGAGACGAATTTTGTAAAACATTAACGTGCTGAGCTAATGGTCCTGGGTTTAATCCTCTTGTCCGGGTGTCATTTTTCAACTAATTTAAATTAATCTAAGACTTTTCTTTAGTGTTGTACTGAATTCACTAATTTACAGATCCAAATATTCATTTTGCCAACAAATCACAAATCTTGAAATAAATTATACAAATAGTTATTTAAAATAGCGTTTTTAAAAGTAGAAACAGTGACGGGATATTAACATTTTTTGCATTCATTATAGAATTCAGTTAGGCCTAAGTGTTAAATTAATGGCCATGGGTCTGGTTGTCAAGTTTTTCCTATACAGTAATTCTGTTGGGGATGAACCACTAATAAGCAGAACTAGAGCTCTAAAACAAATTCCAATAGAAAATTTGAATCTTTAGAGTACTTTTTTTTAGTATCTTGAATACATTTAAGAATTTGAGAGCCCCATGCCTAATTTGGTTCTAACTCTTGTGGGGTACAAACATGTCTTCACAAGGCGCAAAAATGGTGGGACAATGAAGATGAATATTTTTACATCCATTATCGTTTCCAGCGTGTGCCCTGGGTCAGTTTATTATTCAAGCCATATATTTTCCACTCCATGCTTGCCAGGCCTGCCGTAGCTTCATATGCCTTATAATCTAACTTAAGACTAGGACAGGCACAACATCCAGTCCTCAGACATTAATTCTGCACTGGGAAAGGGTACACTCACATTTCATCAATGATAAATTTTTCAGCCATGCCGGGAATCGAATCCAGGTCCCTTAGCTCAGTAGGCAGACACGCTGCTGATTGGGCTAAGGTGTCGGATCTTGAAGATAAATATAAGTAAACTACCTTCATTTCCTCTTTCCATCCATCATTCTTCCACCTCTCACTTGCTGTTATCTGCTCCTACAGTCTCTTTGGTCTCCCTTACTGTCATTATTCTACATCATTTATGTCATTCTCCTTGGGATTAATTCCTTTTCCATCCTCAATACCTGTTTATACCATCTCAGTATTGCATCCTCTATATTTTAATGTACTCCTTGACTACCAACTCTTCCTAATCCCGTTTCTCCTCGTGACAGGTAGCATGTTCCCCATAATCCTCACTCTCATGGCCTCTCGTACATCCAACATCCGTGTTTCTGCTTCTAAATTTGGTGTTGCCCTAACTTTAAATAGGAAGACAGCAAACACACTTGTACAATAATTAAATGGACAGAACTAGCCAAACTTGGAATATCAAAATCATCTTTAGCTTACGGATATAACTGTATCAAGTATCAGATTTTTAAATTGAAATATGAAACTTGTACACTGGAATTGAACCCAGGACCCTTGGCTTAGCGCACCAATTATTTACCTCCGAGTTATCTAGAATTTGTCCTGTGTTCTGGCTCATTCTTCAAACTCGTATTTTCAATTTACAAAGATAGCTTGGTGTTTTAACATAATTTTTAATTCAAATGATTCATTGTTACTAGGTATAAAGATATTATTATCAGTAAATCTATCCTATACACACAAACACGACTTATTTAGGTTTCTAAAATGTACAGTAGACTCTTGACCATCTAGGGTCACTTTGACCAGGGCAGTAATTTCAACTATTTAATAAAATTTCAATCAAAGGTTCATCTAACACACTATGATATAATTGTCCGGTGATGTACAGGATAGTAAAACTGAATGTGTTGGATGAAAGATTTAACATGAAATGTAAATATAGTTTTAAATTTGACTGTACATAATAACAAAAAATAAAACTGGTGAAATTGTGAACATGTCATATAACAAAAGTGGCAATGTCTGCTCTTTAAAAAAAAAAATGAAATGTTATTTGGGCGTACCTATCCAGTGTTTACCTTTTGAGGCAAAGCATATTGCTGGGTTTATTTTTCCTTACCACCTCAAATAGTCAAGTATCTACTGTATATTTTAAATGTCTTTTGAGTGGTGTAGTAATTGTTAAGTACCCAAATTAAAATTAGGTGTGAAATTTAAATCATATTATTAGCACTATTCTGTTATATTCTGTTGTCAGATGCCATTGACCTTCTTTAAATAAAATAGAAAATATTTTACAAACAAAAATAAAACTTAATTTCAAGCGTTACTCACCAGAATTTATAAATGCTAGTCTACTTTGTATATAAGATTAGAGAAAATCAATAAATGCCCAGTGCTTTGATCAAGACTTGTTTAGTTTCCATGGAAACCATTGACATCAATAACTGTTACAGGTAAAATAAGTGTTTATTTAGAACCATGGAAGATATTTAGTACAAAAGGATATTAAAAGCAGGAAATAAGGTGAGGATTTAAGGTTAGACATACTTTAGTATTATTAAAAATAAAGTAAACACATTTTTTTCAGTAATAATTTTTTTAATCTCTTTATCTTTTATAACAATAGTAGAAATGTCCAATAAATACATTTTCCCTTTCACACAATCTTAACCATATCACACAATTCGTGGAAAGTGATCATTTGGAAGTTGAAATGCATCTCTCCATCTTCAGGTTGAAAGGAACAGGAATACTGGAGGAACGAAAGCGGATGTGTCAAATCGATGGGATGATGTTCAGGGAAAAAGTAAACGCCTTGTCTGGTGTGCATGTCCCAAGACACGGTCTGATTGATTTGAGGGGGCTGGACAGGCCCTGTACTCACGATGTGTTTGGGGTCACCATCAAGGTCCCAGTCTATCCATACGCTAACACCGTGGCACGTTCCAGAACTGAAAGCAGTGTTGGTATTAAAGAGAGGCTGGTTAAAAAGTTACCAATTCTGGTGTTATTATTTTTGTTACAAATTCTACTTATGAGCTAGTTTAAGCCCACTAACTTGGAAAGGTAATACAGTTCGAACCAGACATCACACTATGGTGTGGTTTCCTGTATTCTACTTTAGAAAAAATCAAATTAAAGTTAATGAAATCGTTTCACCATCTTTTAAAAAATACAACCAAATTTTAAAATAAATAATTTTAAATTAGAAAATCGCATTTTGATACATTTTCAGATTCCATCATATTCTTAAATAATTTCCTGGTTAATTGGTTGTGAAATAGGCCCTTAAATCATATTAAGTAATAAGGCAATTTAAAAAAATGTAAATGTGACATTGCTATCTGCTAACTAGTCACATGTAAATCCACTATTTTTTAATAAAATGAAATTATTAATAATTATTTTAATTTCATTGTATGTAAGTAATAAGATTTTTTTGTAGCTTAAATAACTAAGAGCTCAAGAACTGACTTTCTGGGAACTAACAACTAAAGTGAAGAACCAGTGGAACCATAGAACAAATGAAAGGCAATGAAAGGCAATAAAAAGTTATCAAAAGTATACAATAATACTTATGCACCATTGTTTAATTTATCTGTACATGATTTATTAAATGGGCAGAAAGTGTAAATACAATAATAATTGTAATATTTTCTCCATCACCGTTGTGGCAACATGAGTTTCCAGTTTTTAAATAATGAGCTTCCTATGAAAATAAAACTGTATGTTGGTTTTACCCTTCTATTTTCCTTTAAATATTTAATAATATCTATGACTACTACTAACCCTTCAAATCTAACATTTCCTGTATTCTCAACAGGCGAGCCAGGTAGATTATTTGTAAAGTCTAGTTCCATCACTTTGAATGGCTTGGCCAGAATCTTGCACGGATACTCCCACAAAGGTTGTGGTTCGACCAGCGTGTCACTGACTGAACAAGAACTCTGAAACATGTCATACAAATCATCACAGCCGGGCAAATCATTTTATTAGTTGTGTAAAGTAGCCTGTCTGACACCTTCGCTCAGGCTGTAGCGTGTCTGCCTACTGAGCTAAGGGTCCCGGGTTCGATTCCTGGCGTGGCCGAAAATTTATCATTGAAGAAAGTATGGTTTTACCCTTTCACATTGATAAATTGACGGATGGGGACTGAATGTTGTGCCTGTCCTTGTCTTAAGATATATTATAACTAAGATATATTAAGCTACAACAGGCCTAGCAAGCCGGTAGTGGAAAAATATGACTTGAATAAAAAATGGCCCAGGCAATAGACTGGAAAAAGTGATGGATGCATAATAAAATAGCACAATCATCATAAACTGTTTACAGCCAGTGGCTATGTCAGTTTAGTAAAATGCCTCCATCCTCCTCTATCGTTCCACCATCCTTCTTCCTTTAACTTCATTCATTGTTTGCCTCTCATTTACACACTTTCTGTTATACTACGCCTTCCGATTCTTTCTTGGCCTCCTTTGCAGTCTTTCCCCTAGATACTTCTCCTCCACCATTCTCTTTGGTATCCTCTCCTTTACATCCTCATTACATGACCATACCATCTCACCCATGTTTCCTCCACTCCTTGTACCCAAAATTTGCCTGCACTTAATTTCTAATACTGTTTCTCCTTGGGACATCTGGTATGCTCTTAAAAAACTTCATTTCCCTGGCCTTCACTCTTCTGGTCTCTTTGATGCTTAACTGTTTATTTTATTCATAAAGACAGCACAAATTATTAAGATTGATGCCTATCTCCCATATTAAGTGCCACGAGGGAAGAAACGGAATGGGCGGGCGGCGGCAAACACAAGGAATATGACCAGCACTAGCAAAAAAAAAAAAGTTGGAAATAAGTTTTAATAAAAACTGTGGCCATACGGAACGAGTTCATAATACTATGTGATATGCCGACCAATTATTTTTAACTTTTTTTTTTATCATTTATGAACACCCATTTAGGTTGTACGCATATGTACTAATTACACTAATGTGTGGGATGAGGAAGGTTGAATCTAGAATAAGTGTACCAGTCTGTGCATGAACGAAAAGGGGAATACCATTTAGGGAAAAACAACCTCAGTACAAATGACCAGGATTTGAACCTCAATTTTCCCTTCCTCAGCAGTCTAGACTAGTTTGTTGCAAGAGTGATGCCTCACAGTATGCGGCCACTGAAGCAGGTTTCACTCCTTACTGTCATGATGATTTAAGCTCCAACCAATTTCTAGAGATACTAACCTCAATCAACTTGTCAAAATGTGTCATTGAGAATCCTTCTACGAGGTGGAGTGGTGCCCGTATTTTCCACAAGTGTTCAAACTCTACAGGCATGGCCCAAAGGGTAGCCCCACGGGGCATGAGAACCACATTGTTAGGTAGCATCGGAGAAAGTTTCTCTTTCAAGTACCAGAAGTGAATGTTCTGCCAAGGAAGGAGGGCAGCGAAGAAGTGCGGCTCTCCAAATACGATGGTTACCTAAGAAACAAGATAAACATATTGCAATGCAACTTATTTATTTTTCAAAACATAAGACACACTTCATCCCAGAATTGGTCTGTCAGTAAACTTAAAAGTTTTTTAGGTGCTACACACCTTACTGCCTATTCGAGATATTTACTAAATAAACGCCAATTAATCCCGCAGGATGAATAAGTTGAGATTTAACTAAATGTATTACCATTGTAATAATATAATTGTGAAAAATCACAGGATTCAAAAGTAATCCCAACCTACTGGGTCAGAAATTATACTGCTGCTGCAAATAAACCAACCCCGTTGATTATTATTAAACTGTTTATTCTCTTAGACAATACCAAGAAAAATATAACTACACAATGGATTATTTAATGCGATGCATCTCTTAAAGGAAATCCTCTTTTCGCTTTTTGAGATAATTTGTAATATATATTTGGAAGAAGGCACAGGAAAGGTGGATAGAAAACTGATAAAAGGGAACAAACACAATATGGCTTTCACAACGAAAAGAAGAACACAGTTCACACTTTACATTGCTGACAATGGACAAAGAGGTATTGGCCGCCTCTTTAAGAAAATCTATCGTCACCGCCCAATCCCCTAACCAAGGTTTCACTCTATCGGAACTCATAAGGGAGGAGTGTGAAACATGCAACGCAACTTCCCAAAAGAGAAAACCAAAAATATGATGCAGTAATAAGGGAAAGTATATTACACATGAAAAAAGAAAAGTAGTGATAGATAGATGCATAAATTGTATTTTGTTGATTAAATTTGTATTTGTTTAACACAAGATTATTATTTAACTGAATGGGATAAAGAGAGTACACCAATTGAACATAAATAAAAACTTAAAAATCATGAATAAAATACAGCAAAGCTAAAGCAATTAAACATAGGTGGCTATGATAGTATGAGGAACAAATAATAAATTAAATATAGAATGGGGAGTGAAATGATTGAAGATGAATCCAATCCTCTTACATGAAGTTAAATTTAGATTTGAGGAAGCTTCCAATGGAGATACACTTAAGCCCCATCGACTCACTAGTGACAAGGTGAGATATCTCTTAGGCAGGGCCCACTTAGATGACGAGCATGAGGTGTGGTGTGAGGCTAGCACATGTAAACTAAAGAGAAAGCACCCACTGGAGGGACACGGACTTGGTGTGGCGAGTGATGTGTGGTGCGGCATCATGCGACCGCCCGCCACTAGACTCCGGCATATTTGAATTTATATGGCGGCCTCATGGAGACTGCCCCATGTCCACCACTTGAGTACTCTACATCTTCTGATGAGTCCATGTTGATGACTGGAATCATCATGTCCGTAGGTACGTGACGTGTGGTTTGTTGATGGCAAAGACACCACATCAATTATTGTATTTAGGCTTTATGCCATATATTCACCACTTGAAAGTCACACCACATGTATGCTTCGCTACAGCCACGTCATCTCAGCGGGCCTTAGGGGAGCTGTAGTTCAATTCTACATACAATCTTTTAGGCAAAAATGTTAAGAGTTTTTTTTAGTCCATACGTTTTAATATAAGTGTTATTTAAAATAGAGTGAAAATGGGGAAGGTAATTTGAGAAAATGCACCTGCATTATATAAAGAAGGGATGAGAAAATTACAAATAAATCACACATGAATAACCATTGAGAAAGATCATAAGTGTATTATTTGTTTATTTATTTGGTCAACATCAACTGTTTCCAGCCTTTCAATGAGTCAGTTTAGTAAAATGCCCCCCACTTCCTCTGTCCTTCCATGATTCTTTCTCCTTTAATCTCAATGCCTCTCCTCTCACTTGCACACTTCCTGTTATCTGCTCCTCCCATCTCTTTCTTGGCTTATCTTTTGTGACAAGTTTATATTACTTTCACAAGATGCATAAGGGAATGGTTAAATATAATATGCTTATTTAATTAAAATAAAATGGCAGCTTTACTGGGTAGAAAAATGACAGGCCTAAGGGTGAAACCTATCTATGAGATAAGCAAAGATGACAAGTGTCCGTATGAACCGGTACAGCAAACATATAATGTTATGTTGTTTTACTATCTTTTCTGATCCTTTCCTCACATTGGTGTCCTTCCTAAGCTGCATAAGCCTTGGCTAAACATTTTTTTCTGTGTATTTTGGAGGAAGAATGACAGGATAAAAGGGACTAACAACTTGACGGCTCACCAATAATTTCTCCTCTTCACTGGATGACGTGTCTCTGACGTATTAATGTATGCACAACCTTTCCTTACTTGTGCACGGTGTGTGCAGCTAACATAGTTCGCATCGCGCCTCGGTCCAATATCCTCTTAATGCTATGAATGGCTGTATTAAGATAAAACTTTTCCAAAGTACCAGCGACAAATACACAAACGAGTTCACCTGATTCACAAGTAAAAGGTAAAACTTACTTTATTGAGAACGTCACTATCAAGATGATCCACGCTTGAAACGACCATAACTTTGTCTTGCAAACGGTTGCATTCTACAAACTCCTGCATGATTCTAAAAGTCAGACTGTTCCTCTCTACACAGTACACCTTGCTTGCACCCATGTTCGATGCCGCAATGCCCAACAAATTGCCGTCACCTAGACACAGACAAACACTGTCTGGAGTCATGTGCTCTCTGAGAGCTTCCAGGTACTTCTGGTTTCGGGAAGAGTTGTTTATTGAGCCGATACGAGTCCGGCTGCAAGACACGTGGAGATAACACGTACAAATGGGACTTTCCATGTTGGGGTCATAGGAACTGGAATATCAAATAAAATAATAAAAATAAGCGATGATATTTACTTTATATCACTGCCCATGATAAAAACACACACACAAATTTTGACATAATTTTATTTTAAAATAGAGTAGGGCCCTTGGATCTGTTGTTTCAGCATCCACAGTTTACCACTGTCCCATTTTATTCATTTTTAATTAATTTTAAGGTTCAAACCATGCGCTAAGCAAGAACCGGCCATACCATAAGGAGCAAAAACACTATGTACATTACTTGATTCATCATCCTTTGTTCTCGTGCTGATCTTAACTCACATCTCCTTCCATTAGACCATAATTACTTAATTAGTATGTTTGTTTTTTATTTTATCATACGAAAATAAAGGTAATCTATGTTGCAAACAATCTGAACTGAATTTATAAGTAGGTATCAACATTATACGCTCATTGTCTGGTTAATTTTCTAAAGTTACTCATGTAAGTGAACTTATAATTAGCTTGTAATGAATTATATGAGCAAAAAAAAAAAGTCCAAAAGGAGGAATGCAAGAACAAGGCTGAGTAATGTTTGAGTGCTATTTTAGTGTTAGTGTAGTCTTATGGCCAGCTCTCAGGGTTTGGTCCGTCACCTTCAAATTTTCTGTGAAACAGTGGGCGTGGGTCAAGATCAACTCAGCCTCGTGAGGACAAATGAGGAACTACTTGAGTAAGAAAAGTAGCGTCTACGGTCTAGAAAAGCAAGATCAAACGGCAGGAGGGCCTGTTGTGCTGACCACATAACATTCTCTACCCGTAAAAGTTGGCGCACTATATTTACCAACAAACGTAGCCGATCGGTCAGTATGGCTCGATTGGAGGTTGACTCCATGAAATAGTTTTATTGTGACATTTGTTTGCTAAGAGAATAGCTCGGTCATTTTATTAAGAAATGAAGTCAGAACGTGAGTGGAGATCTAATGGTGAGCCAGGGTTAGAAAGTAAATAACTACAGTAACAAAAAACTAGTACTCAGAACCTCAAGCTTTGATCTTGCATACCACCCTCTTGCTGGAATCACAATCAACTTAACATTCATGTAAAATAAAGACACACAGCTTGGGATCAGGATTCATTTAACATAACCTAACAACTTGAGCAAAACACACACATTGAATTTGAACTGTTTGCAAACAAATTGTCCACTAAATTGTAAATCAAGCCATTAGGGATAGTTAGGCTTCAAATACTTGCAAAAGAACCTGTAAAATAAAGCGCAACTAGATGCCACAACACTTTGAAGTTTGCGAGATGTTGAATAAGAAAAAAATATATATTTATAGCAAAAAAGTTCCTACCCTCCATAAAGAAACAAATAGCGCATTAAATAACTGTTTAGATGTTTCTCACATTATAATGACTGAAAGGCAGGAACATGTGCCACAATTCCTATAATGCCAACATTAGGAATCATGATTATTATTATTATTATTATTATTAGCACCGCGTCTTACTACCCGTTCAGGTTATACGCACTTACGCTAATGTGTAATGGTAGGGTGATTGTGAGATGAAATGAAGGACCTACAGTTTAACGTGGAATCCGAACCACGGTGGAGACCTGGCATTCCCCACATTCACAAGATGTTTTGTCAGAGGTGAAGGAAGGGTTTAGTAATCAGATAAATCCGTGCCGGGACCGAGGATTGAACCCCGGGTGCCAGCACAGAAGTCTGACACCTTACCCCTAGACCGCCAGGTCACCTGTAAACATGATGCCTACCATTTAAAAACAATATAAAATAGCTCAGTGGTTAGAGCAATGACACACTAAGCCAAAGGTCCTGGGTTTGATTCCTGTGTCCAGGTGTAATCTTTCAATATAAAGAATGTTAGAAGAGCTATTACATTACATGAACATCAAGGGGATCATGATCCCGACATTAGAGATAGTAGGCCACTGGTTAAAACAGAAGTCTTAAGGTTCTTGGCCACAGTGGAACTCTTATATTATTGATGGGTGTATGCACCCAGTAAATTTCAACGTAAAGACCCCAACCTGATGTCCTTGTGAAGGTTAAACCACAGCGAGTACTCGTCGTGATAGGCGG
Organism: Timema californicum; assembly: GCA_902141385.1. Taxonomy (NCBI): domain Eukaryota; kingdom Metazoa; phylum Arthropoda; class Insecta; order Phasmatodea; family Timematidae; genus Timema; species Timema californicum. Next base: position 133,339 of record CABFOW010000101.1, on the reverse strand, counting down.
CGAGAGTAAGCTCCTCCCCTCGTGCAACAGAGACCTCCCGAGGGAAATAATAGATGGCCTGCATCCAGTGGTCCCTCCAAGGCAGATTTTGAGGGGAGGAAGGGTGGGCCCAGTGGGGTGCGCAGCTCAAGGTGACCTGACCCTCCATGTCCATCACAAGGTCCCACCACATGAACACTGCCTGCGCCACTCCATCCTGAGTGGATTGCACACGTTTTGTGGTGGACTCGCGGAACACCAAGGGAGTGCCACCACACCAGTCAAACCTGATATATTAGGTGTCACTTAAGAACCCTTCTCGCCCCACATATAATGCATTAGGGGCTGTCCATAAACTATGTACACATATCGGAAGGGGATGAAGGGGTTGTAGTGTGTGACAGAGCATGACAAGGGAATAAGGATTTAGATAATGCGTGGTGTCACATTACAATTAAGTGTAAAAGGCAGATGATAATAAACCAGACTGCATGGATGTATAACCAAACAATGATTCACCCATCAACTTTGATCGTCGAGCTTGATGAACACATATGAACATGTTTCAATATAAGGGTCATATAGGTTCTAAAATTAAAAATACTATTTAAAAAGGGGGAAAGGATGTGTGATATTGTAAAATAATATTTGAAGGGGTTTCACAAAATTGTGACAAGGGGGTGGGAGGTATATTAAGGGAGGTAGAAAAAATGTTAGCGTGATGTAGTTTATAGACAGTCCCTCAACTAACTAGTTATTACAGCTTAAATCAAAGGTTGCGTCGTGGTGCAGTTTGAAATATTCTACTTTAGAACATAGTGAAATTGAGAAGAGTACAACCTTTAATACAGCGTGTATTAAAAAATAGAACAAAATTGAAATTTAATTATGTTTAAATGAGAAAACAACTATTTAACTAATTCCAATTTCACTGTTGTCAAATTAAGAATAGAGATAATCCTATTCTGATAAGTTTTCTGGTTTGAGCCATAATCGTGTACCTAATAACCTGGTTAATCGGATGAGAGATGGGCTCTTCCTCAAGAAATGGTGTTACAATGTGTACCAACATTAGTAGCCAAAATTCCAAGTTTTAGTTGTGTGTCAAAGCTATTTTTTTTATTCAATTTAGAAATAAGTTAGTGTAGGGGAATAAGATAAGGAAAATAGATTAAAAAGAAATGCACCAATAATCAACAATAGAGTGGAAGTAATATAAAAACATTCTCAGTACAACCAGTCTGGATTGAATCCTGCTGTCCTGCGTCAGGAAGTCAGGCATGTTAGCTCTAGCCAAACCCAGCCAGTGAAATACTGTAGCAGATTTTATTTTATTGTTTGTACTAGGAAGATAACAATTCCTAAATTATCTATTTATAAACCTTACTATTTATCTCCAATTTTTAACTTGTTTTCACCCTTATTAGTTATTCCTTATTTATTTCAATTTTGTTTTAAAAGTTCCCATATTTAAAGTGAAGTGAAAATGAGTAGAGACACCAATTTTTTATTTTGTTTCCTAAATCAATTCTCGATTTCAATTCATTCATTAGTATACTCTACTCTAATGTGTTTGAAAACTACTACTAAAAAGTGGATACAGTAAAAAAAAACACACTTAATATTATGTTCATGTTTAATTTGTGCTAGATCAGTAGAACACAAAACCGTGTTGAGTACATTTACAATTTGCCAGTACTAAAGTGAAACAGTAAAAAAAAGCTACCATTATCCCCATGAAAAATATCCCAGGTCTTAATATTGCCATTTCCTTTAAATACACAAACATTACTTTCTTAGGAATTGAGGGCAAAGACTTGAAGCATCGAGAACTGTGGTATTAACGATGATTCTCAATTCTTTTGATACCGGTTAGAATCAAGGATATCAATGTACCGAGAAAATGAATGTGACATCATTAAAAAGAAACCTTGGACTGACCTGAAAACCTCAAAGGGTGGCGTGAGGGGTGTGAATTGTCCCTCGGGGAGCTGGCTAAGTTGTATATCATGCACAGCAGCGGCCCCGGGGCAACTAGTAATTGATGAGGGTATATCCAGGAGATTTAGAACTCTTTTATTATCCTTGAGTGGGGACAATCTGTTCCACTTCTGAGCCAACTCACTGTGCACTACCTGAGCATAGATGGTGGCTGAAGAGGGTACCACAATGCAGTCTTTCTGGAATAAACAGATATAAGATACAAGTTAGATTCCAAATCAATCTTTTCAACATATGAAATAAATAACAAAATTATATTTTAAGAAATTAAATTGCATCAGAAATGCGTATAACCTAAACGGGTAGTAAGACACGGTGCTAATAATAATGTATCGGAAAATCTTGGGGTAGATGATATGGCAGGGTGTCAACCGAAATATGTACACCATATTCTGTGACTTTTTCTTTACCTACACCGGTGATTCCCAAACTTTTTTGTTTGTAGGAACCCATTAAATATTTAGTAAATTATTGGGGAAACCCCTATCATGCTGACACATATTAGGTTTTACAAGATAGATTTAGTTCATGATAGGAATATGTGGCGTACTTTTGTAGGTGTGGCAATGAATTTTCAAGTTCCTAATACAGAAGAATAAGTAAGGGGTAAAATACAAAATAGACGTGCAAACCAGTGGGTTAGTAAATAATAACTGGCTCATACTTGTAAATACAATATTTAAAGAGTATTTGCCACCTATTTCTATTAACTAGTTACTGGTACCTGAACTTGGCTTGTCAATATTCTTACTACCCTCACTATAACATTATTACAAGCACTTTTCTCTTTATCTCTGCTTCAAATTTATGAGTTCTCTTAACTTTGATTAATTTGAGATATTGAACATCCACTTTCTGAACTGACTGATTATATCAGAACACAAGAATTTCTATGAGTGAGAGCAAAAGGGGCTTCCAATTCTACCAGGAAATGTATTTTTACATACCTTCTTGAGTTCTTTTACATGCCACAATCGATATGGACCAACGGCTTTACACTTTCCCTCAGAAGGAAGTTGTGATAATGATTTGTATCACTCAAGAGAAATCCGTTGATCCTGGCTGGGTTTGAACCCATGAACATTCGGGTACTGTGGCGACCCCTTTACCCCAAGACCATCAAGGTCGACAGTTCTTCTTAAAATATTTCCACAGTGTACAAAAATTATTGGCAGACAAATAAGAAAAACCAGACTTTTGCAAATTCTCATGGAACCCTGAAAACGGTCTTGCAAAATCCTGGTTGGCAATCACTGACCTATACATATTATATATTCATGGAAAAAAAAAGACCATTCAAATCTTATTACTATAGTTGTCCCCACTTGTATTATTTCTTACACGTTTTATTTTATGTATTTTTTATATTAATTTCTGAACTACTATATCAATGGAGAGTAGTTGTAATTTTAAACTAATTTTGAGCAAAGTATATATTAAAAAAAATATATTTTTGCCTTTTCAATGAGCTTGGCTCATAAAAACCATGACCTGTAAGCTAATTGCATGATCTCGTGAATGGTAAACCCCGGGTATGACATTATTTGTTGTTTGTTTCGCTGACATGGATTAATACCATTGTAATATTTTTAATACAGTAATACTTATCACGTCAATTCTGATTTATTTGAAAAAATAAAACTTTATAGAGCAACATTTTCTCTTTTATATTGTGTGTGTTTATAAAGTTAGTATTCAATAATGATATGCAGTTTAACTAAAAACAGATCTTAAAGATTTTTTTCAATAAATTTTTTTAGCACATCTTACTAACCATTTGGGTTAGGGAAAAGCACCCTCCGTACACCCAAACGATATCGAACCAAAATCTCTCCTACATCAGCAATCTAGTCTATTGTGATAGGAGCACCTTAGGCCACCAAAGTGGGTTTCACAAAATTAAGTGTCTTAAAAAAACTTGGAATAACAAACTTTTTTTTTTGTTTTTTACTTATTTACCTACTATTAGGTCATTAATAGAGAGAACCCACCATCCTAAGTTTTGAATAGCCCATCACAAAAAGTCTAATTTAATATGTAATAAATAAATAAAATTAAATTATAGAGAACTAAAGCACAAATAAAAGTAAAAACAACACAAACTTCAGTGGCCACATGGTCTAAGGCATCATTCTCGCAATAAACTTGACTGCAGATGCAGGTAGATCAAGGTTTGATTCCAGTCGAATGCACTGAGGGGGTATTTTCTCTAAACGGTTTTCCACTCTTCCTCCATGTAAATGCAGATACAATTCCTATAAATTCAACCTTACTCATCCCTAACACCGTAGTGTAATTAATACATAGGCATATAGCCTGAAAGAGTAGTAAGAAAATGTGCTAAAAAAAAGTAAAACACTAACACATAATTTACACACACGCACATCAATATTTCAATTTGTTGATTACATCTTCTTCAGGAAGTAGTTACTTAGTAAGACTCATGTTACATATTAGATTGGCTCAAAGCACTTTAGTTCATACATATTATTGGAAGGTATAGCTTGTATGTGTTGTCTTCACGTACGTCTCGAAGTAGCACTCATATTGGCTCTCCAAACAAACTTCACAAGGCCAGAAGAACTCAGTTTTCCACTCCTTTCTACATGTTTGGGTGCGTTAAGTCATAAACCTACACTCAACCCTGATTCTTAGATTACTGTAAGCTGTTAGTAGCACGCATGTTAAAACATGGTTGGCTAGTTAGTTGCTAGTGGCCACCAAACATACTAAACTTAAAAAAACAAATCCTTGTATACAATATGAACTCACCTCTAAGAGAACCTCATGGGCATGCTTGAAGGTACCGAGTGCCCCTTCTCCAATAAGCTCCGTGTCAAACACTTCCGTCACCAGAATATTGGCACGATGTTTCATGTCGCCATCTTCACCCAACGTTATTTCCGTCGAGCGCTTCGGTATCAAATGGATTTGCTTAGAGAACCCATTTTCTTTTATCACCTTGAGTGCGCATTCTGCCATTGGTTTGAAAGCCTGGAAAATAATTAATTCTCATTAAAAGTTAATTCCTTACCAGCATGGATTAAAATCCAATTAGAAAAGTGAGAAGGTTGATCCTGAACAACTACGTTGTATTAAACATAGCTGGTCCACAAAAAAAAAATACAGCCTACAAGATGGCTGTTGCAATGACAGTACAACAGTAAAAAAAGAGTTTAATTTACACAGCTCAAGCCCAATAAATGGTTTTAACCCAACCCCTGATTCCATAAAAAAATATCAATAAAAGACTCGGACTAAGGAACTTGATTATCCTTTTCAAAATGTTTTAAAACCGATTATCTCAAGTTTGAAGAATCCGAGAATTCAATTAGAAACACAAGTATGAGCAGAGGAGACCATGGTTTTCAACACCTCTCACTACAAGTTTTTTTTACTGATTTTTTTCTCTGCCCCAGACAATTGTTGGTTCAACTCGGTAATTTATTTCCTAAACATCTTTCCTATGTAATTTTTTAGGGTCTAGGTCGACGTTTTTCAACCAGTGTGCTGCGAAGAGTCAGCAGATGTACCGTGAAAGTTTAGGGGAAGATAAAAGACCGGCGAGAAAAATTTAAGGAATAGAAATAAATCTTTTTAGATCAACATCATTTTTTAGAAATAACATAATTATTATCATTTTATCTATTAAACTTCTAAACACAATCTTAATACTAGTTATTTTAATGAAAAAAATTCCTCCTTAAAAAAACTTATGTGTGCCTTGACTAATTTAGCGCCTTGTTAAGTGTGCCGCGAATTGAAAAATGTTAAAAATCGCTGGTCTAGGTTATTTACTTCTGGAAGCTTCTGATTTCGGAGTAGGCTGAACTTAATATCTTGCCTAGTCAATATACATTTATTGGTGACTTCAAGATATTCAGACATAGTTTTTTAGGCTTACCTTATAACAGACTAAGTTATCACTTATATATGAACTTTAGCCCCACATGCAGATGAAATAAAGTCCAATTTTCATGGGAAGAAATTTATCAGATAGATAGAAAAGTTACCCTCCAACCTCCTGTGAAACACCCAGTGGCAAGGCAGCCACAGAACAGTTTACCTACCTCACCGCTATAATGCGGGGCACCAGACTGAACCGAACTTTCCTTAGAGATACTTTAATTACGGTAAATAAAAAATAAACATTAAGTTGCAGAAATGTAAGTTTAAACTGTTTCCATTGTGTAAAATAAATGTGTTAGGCTAAGAAAATGCATGGGTACCAATATGTAAATAAATTAGTAACCAAGCAAAACTCAAAGAGTAAACCAAATGTGCAATTAGATTAAAGACATAGGGAATATTTAGTAAAATCCATGTATTTAGACATCTCATTCATCTAATTTATTCTGATTCTGAATTAAGCCAGTCAAGGAAATGGCCTCTTCTTATTCAGAGTACCTCCCTCCCTCCTCTACCTTTGCAATCATGAAACATTTGGGCTGACACCTCCTTCCTCCCCCTACATAGCACTCACGACACATCCAGGCTACCACACACCCTCCCCCTTCATTCCATCGTTGCTATACTCTTCACCCCTCCCCCCTTTTTTATTTCCCCTATTCGCACAAGCTCAGAAACTCTTCTCACCTATCGCCACAGAAAAGAAGACATGGGAAGAAAATCTGCGCCGAACAGTATGACATGTTTAAAACTCTCCGGAGCCTTCTCTTCTTTCATCCCTCCCCCAGTCCTGCCAACTTCCAAGCCTCAGCCCCCGAGGGCCTCAACCAAACCCCTCCCCCCCTCTTGTATCAGTACGAAGACGCCACCTACAAGGGACTTAAAGCTGTCGATCCCCGGAAGACACACGTCTGTTACTTGAGCGATCCCAAACTACAGGCCAAACTCCTCTCGTTAGGTTTTGATACCTCACCTCATACCGCTCCCTTCCTACTGGCTCGCCGCCACTACCCGTTTTATCGAGCTGACCTTCTTCCTCGCCAACAACGGTCCTACAACGACTGCCACTGCACATACTGCAAGGAAGAATCCCCACCCCCCATGGTCTACAAGCAGGCCTCCTCAAAGGACCAGCATTTGAGCTGGTATACCATTTCACACCTGACTGAAAGAGAAGAAAAACTTCGGCAACTGTTGCCAACTCGCCCAGTCCTCTCGGTGACATCAATCTCTGGACAGATCACCAAAGAGCCAAACCCCAAACCCCTGTCTGTATCAATCCAGTCAAACTATTAGACTCCTTGAGAAGTATGAAGCAGTGATCAGCTATAAATTCAGGCCAGACAAACATACAACACCGACTGAGCAAACCAAAGCCATATCAACTAATACTATAGTAAAATTGAAAAAAAAAAAGTTTGTACGTGCAAAAAGTAGGCCTATCTTCCTACCAAAATTCTTCAGTAGATTAACGCCACCTGTATTTGAACCAAAATCTCTAAGTGATGGTCGGCCAATATAGCTCAACAATCTTGGCCAGAACTAGGGCCAAAACTACTATAAGGCTCGTGCTGAAACTAGGTATCAAGTATAAAACACTTAAAATCTGATACTCATATAACTCACCTCACAAGCAACTATTGTATCTGCTCCACATTTGGCAGCCATCATCGACAGTAAACCTGTCCCAGTTCCAATATCCAAAACGTGGGCTTTCTTATTGGCCTTGTGCATTTTCTCAACAGCAAGCTTGATACCCTCGTAATACTTCTTGTTCTGTTTGGAAGATTATAAAATCTATATAGATTTGTTGAAACAACAAATTTGTTTATAAATAAAATGTAATAAACACTGCTTTTGAGGTTTGACAAACTTTTAAGGTTACAACAGTAGCCCCATGACTTCTTCGGTGCTGATTGACAGCTCACAGCTGACTTCTGACAGTCAACATTTAGGTATATACCTAAATTTTGGCCGTCAGAAGTAACAGCTTCTAAACACATGTTTTTGCAGATCATATGGTCCGGTGTAGGTATACATAATTTGGTCTGGTAACGTTTCAAAGATGTCAGTCAGCACCAAAGAAGCCATGGGGCTACTGTAAGTGGCAAAATGTAGTAAAATAAGAACCAACAAGGTTATGTTGGGAAGTCGAGACTGAGCCTGTAGTCTCTGGTGGGTGCAAATAAACATTCCTGTGCAGTTTAGTTTATTCTAATACTGAAAATAGATTTAAAAAAACATCTACTTTATTTTCTCTTTAAGGATTAAAAAAAAAGAATATTATGGAAATAAATATCACCACATTACAAAATACCGCTATGCTATGGCCTATTAGTCAGATTTTCTGGATACAAATCCGTGGTCCTGGGTTAAGTCCCCAGTGTTTCCAGATTTTTCTGTAAAGCAGTGGATCTAGAACAGAGTCAACTCAGCCTTGTGAAGACAAATAAGGCGCTACTTGAATGAAAAAGTAGTGGACCTGGTCTAGAAAACAGACTAAAGGCCAGAGGGTTTGTTGTGATAATCACTTGACCCCCCTCCACCTATAAATGTTGGCACTAGCGTCAAAAAAATACAAAATTTGATAGAAAAATAATGTTAACAGGGTTCCTAGTACTGATACTTAATTTTTCTCAACCATGTAAAGATATAATTTTTGAATCTACCTAAGAGCAGAGAATTGTATGAGACCCATTCTCTCAACAATTTTGTCTGTTGTAGAGTCTGTAAGTTAAACCATACACATTGTAAACAAAACGTTTGAGTAATGGTGTTAACTTGTTTTAACTTGTTATTTTAAATAAGTTTTACACTTTTTCACTCTTGTATTTAACTAATATTGTACTCAAATTTTAATATGGTATGAATCATTCTTCGACCATTTGACTCATGTGTGGTAATGAATGAGTCAATGGAATATTTTAAATGTTATGAAAACTTTGGTTAAGGAAATTGTTTTTCCAAAAGTATAAATAGTATTTAGTGTATTTATATTATAGTGAAATTTTATCATCTGTAATAATTTTTTTAAGCTCTTTAATCTGAACTCGTATCTTCATAATTTCCAAATAATAATATCTAAGTCTTAATTTATATTTATATTTAAACTAAGTAGGTCGGATGTGTTGTAAATTGGTAGCTCTGATGACCAAAAGGGTACATAAGATTCCAAAATTAAATAACTTAAGTGTGTTATAATTTTTACACACTGAAATATACTTTTGTAAGCAATAATTACTCTTTCTTCATCATGAAGCATATCTGCAAATGCCGAGCGTGCAATTTCCTGGTGGAAATCATAATCTTCATCTTGATGTTCCCACTCTAATTTCCCCGTCACAGGGTTGATTTTCTTTGTAAAAACTGTACTCATCCTTCTTAATGTGATTTGTATCAGTGGTCGCAAGTTGATTAACTGGAGCAAGTCAAGTCAGCTAAAATGAATTTAAATAAAAATTATGTTTAATAACTTGATAATTAAAGTAGGTGTGTGTGTGTGTGTGTGCAGTTCTTTTTTACAATTCTAAAAGAACTCAAATCCAATATGTAAAATATTCTCTAGGTCGAATCTAATGTTTTTTGTTAGTTGTTTTATGCTTGAAAAAAATATTACATTGTACCTATACCCTATTTAGGCCTACATAACTTTTTGCACTAAGATCATCAAGAAAATGTTTTATCGACATATTTCATATACTCTGATAAATCAAGGTATTATATCACAACATGCAATTCAATTAGGTTACTTCAGAATTTTCCACATAAATATTAATTTGTAATTTATACAAGAACAGAATGGAAAAAATTGACCCTTATGGCTACCAATATTTTTATTGGCGAAGCTTTGTTACTATCGAAGTTGGCTTTTTTTTTTCAAAGTTGAAGTTGTATTATTTCTGAAGCTTCGAACATCCCTAAATGAAAGCATCTAAGAAGGTAGAGGCTACCAACATAGCAACAATTCAAAAAGATTAGAAAACTTGTTACGTGTTGTATCTCTAGCTTACCATAAAGACCTAATTAATATTTGATTATTTAATTCCTTGGAACCATATTACTTAGATCAAAAGCGTTATTTTAAAAAATTGAATTGTAAGTTAGGCTTTTATATGATAAAACTTTGAAAAAATCAAGAAATATTCGAGAAACTAATTCTACCCGGTAGGTGCCTAAAAACTTGCATCTGAACTATTACCCCCGACTCAATTTTTTGTCTGGTTCTGCTTTCACTAACTACACTTCCATATAAACAAAACCACTATTGTTAATAATTCTTTATAAAAGCTAATATGCTGATGATGGGGGGGATCGGGGTTTGAATCCCAGTTGGGTATACTTAGGGTGGTTATTCCCAAATGGATTCCCACTCTCCTTCTACACTCAATGCAGGGACATTACCTCTAAAATGCTTCCTTGCTCATATCTACCCCATTAAAGTACAGCAATTATAATATATTCGTTTAAGCTAAACAGGGACAGGGGGATAAAAAAGAAAAAATACTGATAGTTATGATAATTATGTATTCAATTCAACTATAATTTTTCAAAATTATATACTAATTTTGTTATGTTCAATACACTTGTATAGATAATATAACAACTTGACTGTTGTTTTTTAATTGCTTTAATTTTTTCAAAAATCCAGACCAACATTCTCCCAAATATCTAAGTCTCATTCATAAGTTCAGTTTTTGTGTTTAGATTACTAAAACCAGCACTAAATATGCCTATGATAATTTTTCTTTAATTTCTAGGTTAAGTAGGATTAGGGGTATAAATAGTTATGTTAAAAATAAATCAGCTTTATTAATTTATATGCTCACAAAATGTATTAGATTCATTCTTCAAAATTTTACTAAAGTTCTCAAATAATTTGGCAGAAATCTGTTGTTTCCATCCTGACAAAAAAATACCATAGGCCTGATATGTTTTCACCTTTTTGCCCCGAGGTGGAAGCTGCGGCACATCACCTTGATCGGTCAGGAATATTTGACACTTAGTTGTAGGCCTAGAGTATTATTGATTAAGGGAAAGAATTCAGTACAAAATTAAAATGTGAAATATTTATGTGTTTTTTAAAGAAAGTGCAGGAATAGAGCACATTTTTTTTTTATTTATTTATTCAGAAGTTGTTTACAAAAAGAGCCAAGATCGGCTCGTATGCGTATAAACATCCTAATGTAGGCGTGGTTCATTCAGTAACTTATACCAATGTGAACATAATTGTTTTCTTCGTGTAATAAATGCAAAAGTTATTTTTTTATTTTTAATACACACGACAGCAATTCAGTAGTACATAAAATATCAATTTTAATATTGTTTCTGGGCCTTTTCTTTAGATAAAAGATTATATGTTTAATAAACTATTCCAACCAAACAAAACCTAACCTTCCATAAGGTAACAAAATATTTGTCCTAAAATAGGCCATGTGTTGCCCTAAAACAATGTATTCGTGAACACTCTATAAGATTTAATTTTAATTAAAAATTAATCAACTATAGACACAATCCTGACATCTATGCTCAGTTGGTAGCATGTCTATCTAGTGAGCTATGGGCCCCGGGTTTGATTCCCGGCATGGCCAAAAATTTATCATTGATTAAAATATGAGTTTACCCTTTCACATTGATAAATTGACAGCCGGGGACTGGATGATGTGCCTGTCCTAGTCATAAGAAACTATGACAGGCCTAGCCAGCCGGTAGTGGAATATATATGGCGTTAATAAAAAAATGACCCAGGCTATTGGCTGTAAACAGTAATGGATGTTAAAGTAAAGAGACACAATCATGTAAGGTTAGGTTAAGTAAATTGGAGTAATTTATACGCTAACACATGGTCCACTACAAGAGTTTTTAGTTCAGCAATAGGTACATTGATGAGTGATATCTTGTGACTTTAAGGAGAACATATTTAATTTTATGATAGCAAAAACCATGAAACTATGGTAGGCAGGATATGTAGTGTGTATGAGAGAACTAAAAATGTTTTCAGGGTATTGACTGGTACAACCAATGGGATGTGAGCAGTGGGAAGACCTAGATGCAGATGAGAGGTTAACATTAAAATTGACTCAGAAGATAATGGGTGTAATAAGGTGGACTGAATAAAACTAGCTCAAGATAGGGATAGGATAGAACAAGCTCAAGATAGGGATAGGTGGTGTACTTTCGTAAGTATAGCAGTGAACTTTCGAGTTCCTAATTTCACAGAGCAAGTTAGTAAATTCTAGAAAATATATTTAAAATTGTCATTAATTGATTTACTGAATTGTGTATATTAAAAATAAGAAAACATTTTTTTAAAGTTATTAGACAAAAAAAACTATATTTTCACGGTAATATGATGTGACCTATCAACCTTACCACAACTTAAAAAAAAAAGGAATCATCAAATTTATTTTTATGAATAAGCCTAAATTTAGTGAACACAAAAAGATAGGTTAGTTTATAAAAATTCGGAATAAAACTAAGATGAGAATTAAACCTAAAATATACACAAATAGTAATGTATTTCACTAATATTCCTTGAGTATTTTCCCACTACACTTCACGGAATGTTTGATAAATATTTATATATGACTTATAATTGAATTTAATTAATTTGTAGTTGATATTTTAGAATGTTATTTCTGAATAACATAAATTAAATCTAAGTAGGCTATTCCTGTTATTCTCTTCACTTGAAATGAAACATAATTCCATAACAAAATACACAAGTAAGACTAATAAAAAATTAATGATATAGTAGTAGTACCATGCTTGCTTTTTCATTAAAAGTTTACTTCACTAATTAATTTTGCTTTTGACATTTCTGTAGTGACCACTGACCATGAAGCATAAAGAGGCTCTATTAAATAAAGTTAAGGTGTATTTAGTTATGTATTAGGGAAGTAAAATTATTTGACGTTGGTCAACTTGTAACATTATACTCGACCGTAAAGTCGAGAAGGTCGAGCTAAAAAGTCTTTGCAATTTATTATTGTTATTACAATTAGATTCATATGTAAATGTCAACCTACTTTTTTATATACATTTAATTTTTAATGATATATTGTGTTGAAACGGTGGTATATAAAATATAATCAAACATCTTCTCTTATAGCCTCACTTCAGTGAAATTTTATAAAACATGGCGACTTCCACTGGAGGTGTGGGTAAGTTTCTGGAAAATGAACATTTATATTTAAAAAAACTATAATATTTACATTCTTCTTTGGTTGAACATAATAAATAGTTATAGTTTTTTTAAATTTTGTCATGATTAAATCATAGCATAAGCAATTTAACTTTTATTCCTACAATGTGTTGGCCGGTGGTGTGCACCGCACCCGCCATTTCCGGATAGAACAGTCGTATTTTAACTATTTTGTATCTTAATTTTCTTAGCTATAAATAAGTTTACTCTCATATAAAAATCAACTCTTTAACCATTATATTTATTTTTTAATATTGTGAGAAATATTTAGGCCTAAGTTATTGCTTTGCTTGCCTCAGTTTTAGATTTTGACATCCTAGCAAAATTTTGAGGTTATTAGGTCTGAATGCTTTTACTATAAAATCGAATAAAATTTGTTTAAAAAAAAACTCGTGATACTTTCCAATTTCCCCACTAAAAGGGAAGTTTGGTTGATTATGGCATAATTTAACATTTAAAGTGTTATAACATGCTATTTTTAAAATGCACTATGTAGGTAGTGTAAAAAATAAATAAATTGAAACTAAACTTGAGCAAAAACTTATCTCGTGTTTTAATCCTTCCCAAATTGAAATGTTTGGAACAACTTAGTATCGTAATATAGTCCCCTCTATCTCTAACCAATTAGTATAAATATTCATAACTTATGGTAGGCCTACAATTATAAGTAGTAGGATGTAGTGCAAAACAACCACGTTATAAACTTACATTCTTCAAAACTGCTTGGATCCACTGTAAGTTAAAAGATAACTACCCACTCACCAAAAATCTTACCAGCTAACCATACTCCTTCACTCTAAGCAAGTGTCAAGTTTTTCTGAAAACATGATACTGCTTTTGAGTTTATTTTGTATGGGTGATTTAATAATCACTCAAATGTTTTTGTCAGACATAACACTTTTTTAGGCCTGTCAAAAACTGTTTAAATTCAACAAGAAAATACATAGTACCCAAGTACAGTAAAAATGTATCATATTAAATATGGTATGGGTACTTGTGAAAATGATGTCCTAACCACTAATGTCCCTGTTGGAAAGTTTGCAAGAGTGACAATTTATTTGCTTTCATTATTCTTCAGTTATACCACGCAATTTCCGTCTTTTAGAAGAACTAGAACAGGGACAAAAAGGTGTTGGTGATGGAACGATTAGTTGGGGCTTGGAAAGTGATGACGACATGACGCTCACACATTGGACTGGGATGATCATTGGTCCCCCAAGGGTAAGTCTTAATACTTGAATTGTATGTATTTTATTCATAAGCTATAAAATGGCCAACCTCTTTTCACAACTAGATCAAGGCTTCTAAAAATACCTGATTAAGGGCCAGTTTCATAGTCAAATTTAGTACGCCTCAAGTGCGGCGCTACACTAAGTACATGACGACACCTACCTAAACNTGTATTTTATTCATAAGCTATAAAATGGCCAACCTCTTTTCACAACTAGATCAAGGCTTCTAAAAATACCTGATTAAGGGCCAGTTTCATAGTCAAATTTAGTACGCCTCAAGTGCGGCGCTACACTAAGTACATGACGACACCTACCTAAACTCGAATGGAATGGGCCGTTCTCGCATAGGAAACTGGCGCATTCCATTCGAGTTTAGGTAGGTGTCGTCATGAACTTAGTGTAGCGCCGCACTTGAGGCGTACTAAATTTTGACTATGAAACTGGCCCTATGTTAAAGGGTTCACTCTAACAATATTAGTTAAATTATCTTTTGAAAGTTGAAAATTATCAACGGTTTCCAGTCTGTAGGTCAGTTTACCATCTTCTGCTATCCTTCAACCACTCTTTCTCATTTAATTTCTTCCCTTCTCCACTCACTTGAACAAGTTCAAGTATCGCCTCCTCCCATCTCTTTCTTGGCCTTCCTTGTGATTTTTTTTACGTATATTTAATTTCCAACATTTTCTTTGATATCTTCTCTTTTTCCATTCTCATTACATTCCCATACCATCTCAGGCTTGCTTTCTTTACTATCTCCTGTACTGTCCATACCCCTACTGCTTCCCAGATAACTTCATTCCTAATCCTGTTTCTCCTTGGGAAATCTAGCATGCTCCTCACAGACTTCATTCCTTTGGTCACCACTTACTTAGTCTATCTTGAATTCACTGACCCTGTTTCTGCTGCATATGTGACAATGCATACAAAGTACCCCCTGCACAACACTTCCTTAAATTTCAAGGGCACTTCACTTCTCCATAGTAGGTCTCTTAACACACCTAAAGAATAACCCCACGGTTCCTTTCTAATTAAATCCTCTCTACTTCCACCGTTCTCTTCAATCATGCTTCCAAGATATTTTATGTTCTGTACTTTTCTCAGCTCTACTCCATCCAACCTTATAGCTTTATTAGGCCTTACCATATTTCTTGTCATTACCATCACTTCACACTTTGTCATGCTAAATTTCATTCCACATTATTTCACTTCCTCATTTCATTCTTGTAGTAACTTAGTTCATGTACTTCCTCTTTCTCCCCCCATACCATCAAGTCATCAGCATACATCACAGATTTCATTTTGTTCATACCATTTCCATTAACATTAGTAATGATGAAAGGGCACTAACCTGCTGAACTCAATTATTTATTTAGGAACCACCCTGTTCTTCCATTCTCCATCTTAATACAAATCCTGTTATCCTCATAAATGTTTTTCACTATTTACAAATCCTCTTTCCATTTCAGCCTCTTCCATCACGTTTTTCCAAACTTTATTTATATCCACACTATTATATGCCTTCTTCACATATCCATAAATACCAATTACCAAGTCATTGACATGTTCACACCTTCCTTCCATCAGCTGTCGTATTATCTATTGTAGACTTGTGTTGCCTAAATCCACGCTGTTCCTATTTCCACCTTCCTCTCATTTAGTTTCTTATTCTCTTATTCACCTGCTGCTCTTAGCATTTCCACAGTCAGTTTGTCCACACCCGGTGCTTTCTCTTGTTTCATCCTCTTTAGTGTGTCCTGCACCTCTTTCCTCCTCTCTGCTCTTTCTTACTGCTCCTAAGTTTCACTCTCATTCTTCTCTTACAGGTTGAACATTTTATCAAAATATCTCATCCATAGTTCCTTTTCTTCCTCTCCTGTTTTCAACTTTTTTTCCATCTTCATCTATCATTCTAACTTTGTTTTTTTCTCTCTCCTCTTGTTTCTTACTTGGCTTTATAACACCTTACTAACTTCCACGCCTTGTTCCAGCATTTTCGTCCCATTTTTGCATCCGGTCCTTCCAGTACAACTCATTTAGCTCTTTTCTTCTTCTCCCATATTTGTCCTCGGTTTCCTAATTCTTATTCTAAAACTACTTAAATGCTTTATTCTTCTAATCTATTACGACCTTCACCCTGTCGTTCCACCAGGGTATCTCATTCCACTTCCTCTTATTACTTGTACTCCCACACACCTCCTCCAGACTGTTCTTAAACCTTTCCTTTAAGGATTTTATCTGACAGATAAAAGGTACTAGATCTACTTTCATGTACACATACATCAAGTCATGCAATCTGAAGCTGTCACTCTAGATAGATAGTATCATTACCTATAAATAACACTAATAAAATAGTAAAATGTCATTGTTGACCACAAAAATAGTATTTTCTAAACGGTTCTTTCTACCAAATTCCAAATGTAGCAACCTGGCCATAAGTTAAACATTACCCAAGCCAATCATGTTGAGAAATTGTAATTAACCATCCTAAAACATCTCTAGATTTGAAAACTACACTTATATTAAAGTAGTACCATTCAACATTGAGATTCATACTAATATTAAAATAAATCAGAGAATATGCTTACAGTTAATAACTCTCCATTGAAAATAACATTTGATGGTTATGCTAACTATAGTTTAATCTCGTGTTGAAAATAAAACCTTAGCTTTCTATTTCATTCTTCCATTCACTTATGTTCTTAAGATTGTTTGTGTTAAAATGTATACATACTTTGAAACTTATTTTGCTACAATTTCCTTTTGAAGATATTCAACACATCCACTTCTTGTTTTTCAGACTCCTTATGAAAATCGAATGTACAGTTTAAAAGTAGAATGTGGTCCAAAGTATCCTGACGAGTGTCCTACAGCCAAGTTTATGTCTAGGATCAATATGAACTGTGTCAACAATTCCACTGGTGTGGTAAGGACCTACTTTATTTCCTCTATTTCTGTTTCTGCTCACATTTGGTAAGAACATTTATCTTCACTGACTTAATGGTCTAAGCCAGAGGTCCTTAATCAGGGTCAAGGGTTATGGGAACCAAATAATGAGGCCTCGCTGCCTCAATCTGTAGGTTATTGATAACGCCGATAGTTCATTCTCTATCACCGTTATCAATAACCTTCAGATTGAGGCGGTGAGTCCGTTCAGTTGCCATTGGTATTAGATGGCATTAGTAAAGTAAAACCAAGCTATCGATATCTTTTGAAGTCATACTGGTACCTAATAGGACTGGTGGTGATGATTATTTTGACAGTCCAGTGAATGCTAGGGGGGCATATTGGGGGGGGGGGGGGGTGTCTGTTTTTGAAAAAGGCTATGAACCCCTGGTTTAAGGTGTCACTCTTGTATTAGACTTAGCTGCTGATGACGAAGAGATGGAAGTTCGAATCTCGATGAGGACTAATGGAAGTGTATTTTTATAAATGGTTTCCCCTTTCTCCTTCCATGTAAATGCGGGTAGATTACCTCTAAAAATGCTTGCTTCCTCATCCATACCCCATCAAAGTAATTATCATATATGCGTAGCTTCGATAGGTAGTAAGACACGGTGATAATAATATTTATTTTAGGACATGGTCTCAAGTAGAGATCGGCGATATATCACTGACTGTGATTTTTTCACCGATACCATTTGATCACTGATACTCCCAGTTACTCGATCCCAAAAGTATCGGTGATGAGATATCAGTGATACTCGAAATACTCGAAATACTCACAATACTCGAAATACTTACAATACTCGAAATACTCACAATACTCGAAATACTTACAATACTCGAAATACTCACAATACTCGAAATACTTACAATACTCGAAATACTCACAATACTCACAATACTCGAAATACTCGAGCTACGGAGCTAGTATTGCTTCTTTTTCTAGAGACTCGAATAAATACCCGCTTCGCGGCCTTTGTTATTCTTTTATTTTTTATTTTCTAACAACTAATTGAGAATCGACCTTATTGACTGGCATGTTTTACGTGTTATTTCTATTTAAAACACTTGATCTCTTAGAGCTCATTTATCAAAAACAGTATAAGATTGCTACGTAAAAA
>CABFOW010000101.1:87557-113491 GCA_902141385.1 Timema californicum | reverse complement strand
AAAGAGCTTATGTTAAGTCTTTAAGTATCGAATTCCATTGCAAGCCGCCAAACTTCCAAGTAATTAGTTCTCCTTTCAAGTTCCAACCGACAACCGAATGTCATGGGATTATTCGAGTAAATAGTAAATACCCAGTACTCAGAAATACTCCATACTCCTACACGATACTCGATTGTACGCACCTACTCGGACAGCAGCTAAAGACTAACAGTGGAAAATCACTGGTATAAATCACCGATATTTTAAAATCACAGTCACTGTATTCACTGATATCGTAAAATCACTGTTTTTCCCATCTCTAGTCTCAAGATTTCCTGTACATAGTTTTATTATTAGCCGAAAAATTTTTTACACTCAATACTTTTATCTTAATTTATTTTTAAATTGTAAGTTTTCCAAATAATATTTTGTCTAGCAAGTGCCGAAAAATTTTGTAAGGAAGGTAAAATAAATAGACAAAGCCTAACGCATCTATTATTATTGTGTATTCTTAATCAAGCATTTTAGATGTGAATACAGTTGAACTTGGTTCTAACGGCCTCTTGGGGACCTGGCGGTCTAGGGGTAAGGTGTCAGACTTCTATGCTGGCGGCCAGGGCTCAATCCTCGGTCCCGGCAAAGATTTATCTGATTACCAAACCCTTCCTTCACCTCTGACAAGACATCTTGTGAATGTGTGTTCGGATTCCACGTTAAACTGTAGGTCCTTCATTTCATCTCTCAATCACCCTAACATTACACATTAGCGTAAGTGCGTATAACCCGAATGGGTAGTAAGTCGCGGTGCTAATAATAATAATAATTATTATTATTATTTAACGGCCTCGGTCATTTCGCCATCTTGGGCATAGTGTAATTTTTTCAGCAGTCCGGTCAAACTATTATCTATAAAAGTTATAAAAACCTCTATTTTAGCGTCACTACCACTCGTTTGTAGCGTCAAAAACTTCCTGTATAATTTACTTCAAATGGTATTTAAACATACTTAAATGTAAAAAAACCTAAAAAAAATTCCCTATTCCTACAGAGGTCAATTTTATAGCAAGATGAGAGTTTAGTGGTCATATAGTGCGCTGTTCTAATAATAGACTTAATGACAAAACAAAGTCAGGGAGAGGGTTGCAGGAATCGTGGGTGCTTCAAGCTCAAAACGAAGAGAGGACTAACACTCCTTCATTGTCACTGAGCTGGCTGGAACTGTCTCGTAGGGATGTCTAAACTCAAAGCCAAGGGTTTATTGTGTGCCTTATAAAAGTACATGTCATTAGAGTATGTGACAGTGGACGGAAAAAGTCTAATCTATGCCATGAGTTGGATTAGTGAATTTACTGTACAGTGCCTACATAGGCACAATTTAAAAAAATAAGGATAACATTTTAAATGAATTTGAAGGAGATGGAGAATAAATAAAAAAAATTAGGAAATGCGAACATACTAATGTGAATGCAGCACTTTCGAAGTGGTTCAATCAGTGTTGAAGTTCAGATATTCCTGTGAGTGGACCAATTTTGAAAGAAAAGGCTATAGAATTTGGAAAACTGGTTGGCCAACGAATGGCTGGATCGTTTTAAAGCTCGATGTTCGACTTCCTTTGCTAAAATTTGTGGTGAGGCAAAAAGCGTAGATATAAACATTACAAGTGATTAGGTACGTAGCACTTGGCCAGACCTTAGTCGATCATTTAAAGATAAAGACATCTTTAATGGAGAAGAAACTGATTTTTTAAAATAAATTAATGCCAGATAAGACTCTAAAATTTAAAAATGAAAAATTTGTTGATGGGAAGTTTTCCAATCAAATAGTTACAGCTCTTGTTTGTTCGAACATGACGGGAACCGAAAAAAAGGAAACTTTTAACTATCAGAAAAAGTCTGCATCCTAGATGTTTTAAAATCATTGAAAATCTTCCTGTAAGCTACATTGCAAACCAAAAAGCGTGGATAATATCTAGTGTTTTTGAAAATGGACTAAGAAAGTGGGACAAAGAGTGGTCATTGAAAAACAGAAAAGTTCTACTCATAGTTGACAACTTCATAGCTCATTCAAGGTTAAATTTGCGCAACATTAATCTAGATTTTTCTTATCAGCAAACAGTACGAGCGTCCTGCAACCTATGTCCAAGGAATCATTAGAAGCCTGAAGTGTTCCTACCTCAACCAATTTTTAAAAACAATTATTTTTTGTATGGACACAGCAAAACCTGTAACAATGTCTGTGTTAGATGCAATAAAATTACTGAACGATGCTTGGAAGCGTAATGCTTGGTTTGGACAATCTTATCTGCCTCTTGTTGTTTTTTCCGTTTTCTGCTTTGTGCTCCTGACAACTTTGTAGGCCCCAAACAGGCCTAGGGCCAGATGCAAGAACTTGACTAAGTGGACACTAGTGTGGGTTTGCTTGCATCATCATAGGTTAAAAAAAGGTGTAGTGATAGTGTGCCCGGGACCACACTATCTGTCCACTAAGCGTTGACTTATGTTCTTGCATACTACCCCTAGTATTTGCATAGTTAATTTAGCACATTAACATAATATCATATAGACATGACACGTGGTCATAGTCACAATTGTTTGTTCTGTCTAACAGATTTATATTTCTCACAGGTCGATAATAGGGCAGTACCAGTCATGGCACGATGGCAACGAGACTATACCATAAAGACTGTACTCCAAGAACTACGAAGAATCATGACGATGAAGGAAAACATGAAACTATCTCAGCCACCAGAGGGAAGTTCGTTTTAACCTCTAGGTGCCAAGTTTCTGCACAGGGAGTATCCAGGCTTGGGAGGGAGAGAGCTGTTAAAAAAAATATTTCACTCCATTCTTCTAAAAGTGGTGCATTCAATTTCCCTTCAACATGAAAACAGTAATTGTATTTTTATTTTGGTGGGAGGAATGTTATGTACACTACTACAGTAATTATAAATATAATGGGGAGGGGGGGAAGAAATCTGGTCATATTAAAGAGATTAGTAGTGCTCTCAGTTATCACCATACAATATTTTAGTTTTGTGTGTACACAGGGCCTATTCGTAACTATGAGTGTGTTCATCTATTAAGAACCAATTTAGTTTGCTTCATAGTTAAATAACTTCCCTTAAATTACTTTGAAATATGCTCATGATAATATAAAAAAAATACAACACAGAATGTTAAATTAGTGGTTTGATTAATTTATGAGCTTATACAAGCAACTTACCCAGCATTCTGCTTTGAAAACCCGATTATATTTAGAAGGTTGTTACACTTCTCTATAATGTGTCTAGGAGCTGGATGCACAGTTCTTTATATAAACGTTGTGCATGATAATTTGGGGCAATGTTTGTGCCTTGGTTAAAACATGAAGTGAGACCTCATCATAGGTGTTGTAACTAATATCTCTTCTGAATTGTGTGGATGTGTGTGTGTAGCAGGTCCAAGATAACGTAAGAGCTTACCATGTCATAGATGTGTGTGAGTGAGTGCGTGCATAGTCGTTCTTTCCTTTTACTGTTTGGCACTGTGCGTCTGGCACTTAGATGGTACAATTTAAAGGTGTTTAATATTCAAATAAGTAGTGTTGGTATGAATTTGTTGCCTAATTTCTAGTGCCATTAACTTTTTTTTTTTAATCCTTCAAATTTAATATTCAATATTGGGAAAAAAAACTTTTTTAAAAATGCCTGTGCGCTTGTTTTTACTGATACAGAACAATTTTCTAAAATTTACACCTATTATAAATCAAATTGTTTTTATGTAAAACTTATTATTTTTTTCCAAATATGGTGGTAATTATTTTTCATAATGCAGTAAGCTACTATTTAAATGTTCACATTTTAATTTTGGTCTTGTGTGGTTCGTTTATACAGTTGCTATACAGTTCTTTTGCTTTCACTAAACTTGTACAATTATAAAGTACAAAGATTTTTTTTATCTAAACTATACTGTATCCTCAGCTTGTATAAATAGTTATAATATGGACACTTTTTTTTTCCTTTGTAATTGCCAGTATTTAAAACAAGTAAACTGATCAAACCAAATCAAGGTAATTTTCATATAATTATTATATTTTTAGCAGTGTGAAGTTAATTTATACTTCATTATCCTACAAGTTATACACTTCATTGTGAGATATATGGTTTAAACTTCGTTTTTATTGTTTTAGTGAGCTTACCATAAAAAATAAATATGCTACATTTAATGCTATGGGTATGAGATGAGTTTTTTTTAAACAGAAAGAAAACTTTTTGGAAGTCTTGCATTTCCTTTAATTTTTTTGTCCAAATGTACTTCAGAAGCTTACAAGTTTAACAATGAAAAGTGTGAATACTTTATGGATCATGGTCTTAATGTTAACATTTGTGCCATTGTTTTGGGCACTAACTGGTTCATTGGATGCTGTAACACGAGCACCAATTCACTCCGAGGTAGGTTCAGCTTTGTGCACATATTGTTTTATAGACTTGTTAGCTTGACATTTTGTTTGTAATTTGTAAGCCAAAACTGTATGATTTTGTGTAAAGTTCACTTTAAAAGTATTGAGAATAAACATGAATAGTTAAACTTTTATAGTATGATGGATTAAAAGCCAAGCTATTGTTATTTGTTAATTACTGTTAAAGTCGCATCTAAATATCATATTCCTTAAATTAAAAAATGACAGGAATCAAACCCAGGACCTTTGACTTAGTATGCCAATGGTCTAACCACAGAGCTATCCAGGAATGATCCCGTGCCCAGGGACAGAATCTATGGTGGACGTGTGGAAATTATCAGCTACATATGTGTGTGATCAATTAAAATTATGGGTTATCAGTTAACGCAGTCATCTTGAACTCGGTAGGTCCTTATGCTGCTCTTTTTGCGAACAGTGTTTTCATGAAATGTTTGGAACATCCATTTTGAAAGCGCTAAAACTTATTTCAAGTTCAAAGAAATCATTATTACGTATTTTAGAACTAAAACAATAAATGTATTTATACGTGAAGTCAAAGTTTTTTCACAAAATCTTTTATTAATCGTATTTTAAAATGTATTCATATTTTCTAGTCAAAATTTTTTCACAAAAACTTTTATTAATCGTATTTTAAAATGAATTCATATTTTCTAGTCAAAATTTTGTTTGTTCTTTAACGCACAAATAACATTAGCAATCATGTTGATTGCCGTAAAATTAATGCAATAGTGATCACGATCAAGTCGAGGCAACTTTTACCATCGATGTCAACAACCAGGTTCATACGGTCTTTGAAAGACCTGGAATTTAATGCGTCTTTGTTCAAGGCCTGGAAAAGTCCTTTAATTGCTCTGGGCCTTGAAAGGTCCTGGGATTTTCATGTTTCCATATTTATTTTTGAAAAGGTTGTAAAGAATGGCTGTAAAACCTGCGATTTAAGATGAACTGGAGCGTGAAATATCTAGCTTAGAGATAGTCGCACCCATGGGTTGGGATCTCTAGGGGCAAGGGGATACATACAGTGTTAACTTCTCTTACAAACGCATTAGCGTAACTGTTGATGAAATACAATGTTTTCTTTAATTTCATACATTTAAAAATCTTAATTCATGTGCAGTCGCCATTTTTTTTATAAGTTTCTCTAAAACCGTCCATCATTTGTAATAATTCTTTTAATATTTCTGACAATCTATTAACAATTTTGCACTAAAATGCCTGCTGATAGCTATCAGTTCATCTCCCATCCACCTTAGCGCTTACATTTTTGTTATAGCTATACTTCAATATATACTGAATCTAGAATGATTACACTAACCAATAAACCAAGGAGAGTGAAGTAATTGACAGTATAATCCTATCTGTTTATTAAATTTACAAAAAAGTTATTGTTTTCCATCTATTTAAAATTCTGTGCGGTTTATAATTCCTTTTTCTATTGACGTGTTTAGCTTTTGGCAGCACGAGAAATAACAGTTTTAGTCCTTAAAAAGTCCTTAAATTTATGTTTCATGTCTAAGAACCCTGCAACAAAATAATATCAAAGACTAGTCGATATATAAACAGTGGACTCTCAAAGATCGATCGTAATTTTATTTTCTTCTATATAGACTTGAAAACAATATATCTATAAACCCACGTGTTTATTGTATTTCGTTTCAAATATAATGATCAAATGTTTATTATGTATATGTTTGATCATTTAAAAGTAATCCTGAACAATTTTATTCAATGGATTTTTAAATTAGACCTTATTTTTATTCCCTTTCAGACAAAAAAAAAATAAATAAAATCATTAGATTGAATTAATATTTCTGTTTTTTTTGGTGTTCTTATCTTTGGTTGTTTTTGATCTTTGCAAGCCGTGGAGCTTCTAGCGTCCTTTGTGATTTCATTGTATCGATGTTTGTTATTTTCATTTAGAAGATTTTATCGGTTTTCATTTATGGTTTGATTTTATATTATATTCGTATGATTTTTTCTGGTGCTATTAAACCATCTTTGTGACAAAATTTTTGTTTATTTGAGAATTTTTCTGACAAAATTCAATTTACTTTTATGATGAAATTTCAAATATTTATTTACTATAATATAGTGTCTCTTTTACACTTAGGCACAAGAATCAAACTCAGGACTTAAGGATTAGTACGCCAATACCCTTACCACTGAGCTATTCAGAAATCCAGGAAGAGTGACCCTGGACACAAGACGATTTCTAGATAGCTCAATGGTTAGAGCAGTTTACTAAGCCAAAAGTCCTGGGTTCGATTTCCGGGTACAAGTACTATTTTTCAATTTAGAGAATATTTTATGGTATGAGTTATGATTATTATGGTATCCAAGAGTTATTGTTTATGCTTCTTCACAAGAAAATGAAACTTAGTGGATTTAAGAGTGTTCATTATTCCTAAGGCCTGTTTACAAGAATGAGGGTGAACAAAACAGAAGGTAGAGAAAAATTAGTTCGCGGCAAATTAGATAACAAATCATATCTCCTTCAACTTGACTCCACACAACCTTCTCAGGCTCATTCTTCTATTCAGGGCTAAAATTAGTGAAAACTCTTGAATTCACTGTTTTACATTTTCTTCTGAAGTAGTATAATCAATAAATCTGAGCAAAGACTCGCATTGGTAATCATGCAACCTAATGTGTTAGACTTACTGTACTGCTTAGTATAGCAAATTTAATGAGATCAGTGGGGTCCAATAAAACCCACCACGGTTAGGGCTTAATTAAATATTCTTTCAATCACCGACTATTAATTATTTTATATTATCTATCATTTAAATGTATACATCATTTATATTAGAAATTTTTTATTGTATCTCAAAAGGTCATAATTGTCAAAGAAAATTATTTTTGCTCTGATGGCTAGCCTATGTGGAAGTGATTTCTTTGTGCTTATTAAGTGACAGATATCATATTGATTGTTGCAATCAAAAACTTCAACAGGCTACTCCAAAGCACTGGTGTGTAGTCAAAGACAGAGCTCAAAATATTGGGCCTATGATACCAACTGTTACAAGTCAAGTCACTACATACTACCCTGGACTTCACAAACTCAACGATCTCTTGAAAACGAGTTTCTACATACTTAAATACCCGAACACTACACAAAATATCTTCGTGGGTCTCCCAAGAGTCACCTATAAACAAACAACCAATCTAATTCACTTCCCACCCGCCTCGGTGGCGTAGTTGGCTAACGCGTTTGTCGTGTAGAGCTCGACTGCTGAAGACGGGGAGATCGAGGTTCGAATCTTGGTCGGGTGAACTGGGGGGGGGTTCCTAAATGGTTTTCCACCCTCCACGCAAATGCGTGTTCACTTCATCTAATTCAACCTTCCCAATTCCTAATCCATTAGAGTTATTAGTACTTAATGCGTATAACCCGAACGGGTAGTAAGACACAGTGCTAAATATTATTATTATTAATTAATTTCCCTACAACTCACCCCCTCGCAAATTCTACAGCATAAACAAAACAGCAAATTCAGTCTTCGGCAACACAACTAAAATAAATTACCCATATACTGAACAACCAGAGCCAACCACAATGCGTTGGTCGCACAACAGAAATACCAAAATCAATAATAAATAAAAGTGCAGCATTAAATGTTGAAACCCATAATCTAGACCAGGAGCAGCCAGACTTTTTGATCTAGGGATCTACTTCAGAGAAGGAAAATCCTTTGTGATCTACCATAGAACCATAGGGTTATACTGTTTGTTTCATTGGTGAACAATTAATAACGGAACTCATTTTGTGTAGTTTTAATATTAAACTTATATCACATATAAAAACTTATAATCCTACTCAGTGAAACTGAATTTTTCGTCAAATTCCATAATACATCACCCACCTTGGTGGCATAATGGCTAACACACTAGTTTCGTGTTAAGCTGGGCTGCCGAGGATGGGGAGGTTGAGGTTTGAATCTCAGTTGGGTGATGGTTTTTCCCAAATGGTTTTCTACTTTCCATCCACACAAATGCGGTTTACTTCCTCTAAATTCAACCTTCCCACTTTCTAGCCCATTAGCATAATTAATACTTTAGCGTATAACCCGAACGGGTAGTAAGATATGGTGTTAAATAATAATAATAACACATAATAAATCATATTTCTGAAAAAAGAGTTTTCTCATCAAACACTTGAGTTTGAAGTTGTTGCAAGACACTGAATGATCTTAAGATAGTTTGTGGAATGAGAGTGCCTAATTACTCTGTCATAAATGAAGGCAGGATTGTAAATGTTCATCCATCAGACGGCTTTGATCTTTTGATTTTCTAATGTTTATTTGAGAAAAATCTGCAAACCATCGCTTTCATTTCTTTTCTCTCAATCTTTTTTAACCGATCGACCAAACTAGCAGCCGTGGTCGACTGGTAGATTGCGATCGACTGTTTGGCCACTTCTGATCTAAACTTTTATTGATGTTACACCACCAAGGTGCTCAAATCTCTCAACATAGAAATCTGCAACCCTTCAACTTAAGGCTATGGGAATCGGCCCACCATATCACCAAATCCAAACAGCTCCCTATTCTCAACTTTGGGTGAATTTCTTTCCTTAATTCTAGTAGTCTTATTAATTTTTCTATCTATGTAATCCAAGTGCTGCCATGTTTTACTTAACATTCATTATTGTTTCCAGCCTGTGGCCTAGGTCAGTTTTTTTATCCAAGCTATATAATTTCCAATACCGGCTTGCTAGGCCTGTCTTAGCTTCATATCTCTTGTAATCTAACTTAAGACTAGGACAAGCACAACGTCTAGTCCCCGGCCGTTAATTCATCACTGTGAAAGGGTAAACCCACATTTCACCAATGATAATTTTTTGGCCATATCGGGAACCAAACTCGATACCCTTGGCTCAGTAGAAAGACACACTACCGACTGAGCTACGGTGTCGAACTGCTGCTATCTATACAGTAAAATCATAACTGAAAAACAATCAGCATAGTATGGTAGTAAAAGCTTATCCTAAAATGTATTTTTTTAAGATCTTATTCAAACATTTTCTTTTCCAGTATCCTTAAGGTAAGTGTGCAGACAATTATATGTTTAAAAAATCTTTTAAATTCACAAATTCAATTTTCAAATATATTCTACAAGTGTGGCCTCTCACACATCCTGGCAACTATTTTGTGCTTGCTTATCTTCACTACCTCCTCACCATGGTACTATGAATATACATGGTAGGTGCGTGCACATCCCCAAGGTCAGCTGATAGCGGGGATGACCTCTGAATCGAGTATAAATTAGTAAATGCAATGGTTTATGCTAGGAATGTGCGAGACTCGAAAATATCTAAAAAAATTCAAGAAAAATATCTCGATCTCGCCTCAAAAGTTAAAAAATGAATCTCGAAAATTCGAGAAATAAAAAACATCATCCCTAAGAAATTATAATATCAAACCGGGAATTTATTATTTCCAGTAATATCGTAATAACCTCAAAAATAGACTGCATCTCCACCCCCCATTCCCCCCCAAAAAACAGACTTCATTAAGAAATGTTATGGTTATATTGTTTTTCAATATCAAACTTTGATAATATAAGCCGTTACACTACAAAATTATATAATAAATGGTGTTCATTGTAGCTACTTAACGCTCTTTTATTCATTGCATTTAAAATGTGTTAGCTATCTAAAGTGTTTGGATGAACTACACTTAAGACAATCTAAATCAAGCACCAGCTCAAATGTCAAAAAGTAACTCTATAAACTATGTATTTAGTTTATTAAACATAATCTATTTTTTTTTACTTTCAAAGGACATTTTCTCATCTCAGTCTTGTCTTTATACTTTTTTTATGTTCTCGTCTCGAATTTAAAAAAAAAGAATGTTTCTTGCTTATCCCTATTTTATGCCTTTAAAAGAAGCAAATTTACCATAGATGTTCTTGCAACTGAAGGCATTTTAAAATGATTTAGGCAAGATACATTATTACATTTAACATATATTATTTATATGGGTTAACCACAGCCAAAGCTTCAAGAAATTTATTTCTACACCTACAACAGTTTTTTTAAAAATTCAAAATGGAGTGCTTCATCGTTTGTCTAAAGTGTGTTCTTTCTTCCCTTTTGTTTGATAAAGGCAACAATGCAGAAATAATACTCAATTTTTTACTATTTCTACTTTAGAAGTTAGAAGAAAGAATGTCACCTTTGTGCATTCGATTCTCCCCACATTTTTCCTCTTTCCTTAGGTGAGCTAAAATTAATGATTGGTCTGACATATTAAAATCATCTGTTTCTGTTTACTAAGAAAATCATGGTACAAGTCTTAAAGATTGGAGAGAAATAAATAAGACACTGTAATTCGAAAAATGACCAAATTCCTAATGAATGTGGTTGTACAAAGCTAAAGTTGCATTTCCAACAAATCTAGTAGCAACTGCTCCCTAGACCATACATTTTAATTGTTTTTTTATTTAGCAACATGTCTTAGTACTTATTCAAATTATATGATTAAGTACTAATTACACTGATGGGTTAGGAATTGGGAGAATTAAATATAGAGGAAGTGAACCCGCATTTGTGTGGAGGCAGAGTATAAAACCATTTAGGAAAACCCACTCCCAGTTCACTTGACTGAGATTCAAACCTCGATCTCCCTGTCCTCGGCAGTCTGGCACTGCAAGAAACTAGTGCGTTAGCCAACTACGCCGAGGCTGGTAATAGTTTTAATAAAAAATTCAAGAAAAAACAAATATATAGTACATAATATACCTTTAAACTGGCTACATTTCAAGGCCAGACTTATGACTTGAGTGTCCCTAAAATTTTTGATTAATTTTATATATGTATATATCTTTGATGCATTTTATACAAGGTCATAAACAAATGAAATTCTAATTAATGCTGTTTTATTGTTTAAACCATAGCAAAATAAAGGTACAAGAAAACAACTAAATAGTATCCATCACGCTTCTGTAAGTACACTAGTAGATTGAATTAAGGTTTTTAACATGATAAAGGTTGCTACACCTAGAACTACACTTTGATAAGACTTCAGAATCCTTCGTAACACACAATTTAACATAAAGTAACTTTGACCTGACTAGGATTTAAACTAAAATCTACAGAACCTGGTTAGTCAACACATTGAAGCATAGTGATCAGCAAGTCTTGGGTGAGGGTTGGGCTAGGATGAACTTTTCACACAAAATTAACACAATTAAAAAAAATTATTGTACCAAATGTATTGATTAATATTGTAAAATAAATGAATTAATGATGTATGCATTGCTACAAATAGGAATTTTTCATTTCTTAAATGAAGTAATTCAAATTTATTCAACATTACAATCTCCCATTTGAGCAGATTATTGGGGGGAGCGGGGGGGGAAATGTCACTGCCTGTATCCCCCCCCCCAACATCACCTGTGAATAGAATTTTAGAGGATTTGGCCACAGTAAATAACTGATGATAAATTAAAAATACTTTCAAACCGTTTTATAATATATTTGGAAGAACCCCAGGCAAGTATTTTTACAATGAAAAGTAAAACACAGCTCACACTTTGCATCACTGCCATTGGACCAAATGTTAATGGCTGCCTCGTGAAGAAAATCAATCGTTACTGCCCAAATCCTCGACCTAGGTTTCATTCTATCAGAACTTAACAGGAGGGAGTGTGAAATTTGCAACACAATTTCCTAAGAAAAAGATAAAAAGGGGAGAAAAAGGAAAATTGTAAAGAATGATAGATAGGAACATGTAAAAGAAATAACACAAAGGGCAAACAGTTTTAATATAATAACTTATAACGAGATAAAAATTCTTTAGAAAATTTAATTTCTATGAAATTTAGAAAATATTCATTTGAAAATGGTTACTCAAGCACCACCACTTCTTACGGTCTGAAAACTGTGATTTGCTTATTTATAAAGGACAAATGTTGTCAAAATAGTCCTAAAATTAGTAATTACACTCATTTTTAAACATGTAAATTATTTCTGCCTTTATCATTAACCAAAGAGTAGTGTATAAATTTAACACATTTGAGTAATTTTTATTATAGTTATTTATTATTAGAAAAATAGTTTCTTACAACGCTTAACTAAGATAGACAGCTGTCCAAGTTATCATAAAATAACTTCATTTAGCTTCAGTAGGCATTTAATTTATTTATAAACTTCTTTTGGGCCCTTGCGACTAACCCCCTTTTCCACCAAATAAATTTACGAATTCACCACTGCACAAATTTGTTAATATTCCTGAAGAACACTATGAAAATTACTTAGATCACAATATTTAAACTTAATAAAAATTTATTAGTGTGTATTTTCATATATACGAGGTATGTTGGGACATCAGAACACATCTTATTAGCGGAAGCAAGGGCGTGTGTAGGTGGGCTTGAGAATAGAAAATATTTTAGTAGAAAAAAAGTTTTTTAACACTGCACCTTACTGCCACCTCAATTTATACTACTTATGCAAATGTGTTATGGATAAGGCAGATTGAATTTAGAGGTGTGTAAAATCATTTAGGAAAAACCGTCCTCGGTACACCAAACTGGGATTAGAAACTCGATCTTCCCTTCATCAGCAGTTCAGTATATTTCAAGTGTGATGCTTTACACCGTTCAATCATCAAAGTGATTTTTAACAAATATCAATTTAAAAAAAATTCGTCTTAAGTGTCAAGTTAAAGAAATCGGCTCTTTAGGCATGACAAGAACTTTTATAATGAAAAGCTTGAATTAACAGACTAAAGTGTCTGAATGAAACTCCTACAGTAAAAAAGAAAATTAAAAAAAAAATGTGTCCAAATTCATACACAAAAGTGAAACATAGATTATAGCTATTAATATTTAGTGAAGAGACTTTATTAGAGACTTTATTGAGCATAAATAATGCCCATGTATATATTTTTAACTCACTGAATTATTTAACACAATATTTGTAATTTATCATAATAGTTCCACTTAACTGTTACAAAATTTAGGTAAAATTGTATGTGTTAGTTTTATTGTGCAATAAATATATATCTATGAAGAAAACCTCTTCGCTTTATGAGGTAATTGTATTATATTTGGAAGAAGGTTCAGGAAAGGTGGATATAAACACATAAAAGGAACAAACACATTTCACACTTTACATTGCTATCATTGGACAAAAAGGTAATGATTGCCTCTTAAAGAAACTCAATCGTCACCGCCTAATCCCCCGACCTAAGTTTCATTTAAACCTGTGCGAACCTTCTGAAATTTTGTATCTAAATTCAAATCTTGCTAAGATTCAGATTCAATTTGAGCTTTCAAGTCTTATTATTAAAGAGATTTATGGTGGATTCAAAATTTTGAATTTAAAGTAAATTTAAGGTTCGGATTCGATGGGTTTAGTTCGAAATTCAAATCTTATCATACTTAAGAATAATTTTAACTTTCTATGGTCTTATACAGCAAACTATTATACAAAAATAGTAATTTATTTTGTTTATAACCTTTCATAAGTTTAAAATATGTTCAGAGACTCTTATAGATATGCTATTTGAAACAGTTTCAAAATAAAATATTCGATTCAAAATTTTATTTTTAGTATATTAGATTCGGATTTGATTAGAAAAAAAAAAATTCCGAGCATGACATTTGGAATGGACTCGAAATAAAAAATTATGGATTTGCACAGGCTTAGTTTCATTCTATCAGAACTCATCAGGGAAATGGGACAAGTTTTTCAATTCAAACCAAATAAGTCTAACCTTTTTGTGTGTGTGTTCCAACTGTAACAACAGATAACACACACGGCAGCTTATTGTACATGCTGAAAGCGATATTTTGTAAACTACTCGGCTGCAAAGAATATGAATAAATGCTAATAAGATATAATTTGTGATAGATTAAAGTGATAATATATAACTTTAAAAGGAGGGAAAAGTATTAGTTCCCAGTCATAGTATCACATGAAGTTGTGCGGCTGGTTGTCAAGATTGCTTCTGACGTGCACAGTAGTCATCTGGATTAGTTGCTCGCATGTACTTTAATACTCTTAGTACCATGCCTCTTCAAACACATTCATTGTCTTTGATTTATTTATTCTTACGTTGTTGTAAGTTACTGATGAATCATAGCAAAGGTGTGTTATTTTATTAGCAAAATTATATCAACCATTAAGATGAAAGGAATTGGGAGAGTTAACTTAAAAAGATTCATATGATTTAGTGCAAAGATATTTCCATCCCCCAGATTTAAACCTTGACCTCTTCACCATCTATTTATTACCAGGTTGACGCATCTGCAGTCTATGGAGCCCTAGATTGTGTGATCACTGATTCATACCAAGAGGGACATTCTATCGCTGATATGAGACCATTAAAATTGACTGTATCATGGAGAAAGATCATATAAAATAACATATATTTTATTTTCTGAACAAAAGTAGATATAAACACAATGACATGATTATTTTGTCTGAACATGATTTTAACAATTATTATTTTTAAAAGTAAACTGTATAGCTAAAATTTAAATGACTTGTGCCATTCATTCATCCACACATGAAGCAAAAAATATGCTTTTATATGGTGATCAACATTTTGCTTAACTCTGGGTTAAAGCACACAGTTGAAGTGAACAAGCCTTACATATGTAATTTCAACTGTTTATTTAATTACATTAACATTACAGGTGGAGCTTTTGATATTTGTAGGGAGTGTTAGGTTAAATAAACACACAAATTAAACACGAGATAATTATAAGTGTCCTTATCATGATTCAGGCAATGATAAATATTCATCTTTCAACAAACCTACATAGTAGGGCATATACACTTCTATTAACAAATTTATTTTATGAAAATATTTCCATAAATACTACAATCTTAGTTTTTGATAAAAACTGAACTATACATTCACAATAAATGGATCCCATGCAACATGCTTCATGAAGATTTGAGGTTGAGTTAGGCTTGTAATTGCAAATTGAAATTTTGAGTCTTATTTTGTCAATTTGTTTACGCCAAATTAATTAGGATTATAAAATGTCGTGCTAATTAGCTAATTGTATTACTAATGTAAGTTCACAATACTCTTGTCATATTTGACCAGACAACAGTTGTGTCCTATCAGCAAAAGTGTATCTCAAGATCGATCCGAGATAAATCTACCAATCTGTAGAGTTAAATAAAAGTTAAACAGTATAAAAAAGATTGAAACTTAAGTGATTTTATATATATAGATACAGTGATAAAATTTTAGTGGACAAAGTTAAATTATTTATATACAATAAAGTTTTCGACTTTTTAATACTGTAATGATGACTTCAAAAGGAGACAAACCCTGCATATTAAAAAAAAGAAAAAACTTAAAATGGTACAGTTTAACAAATAAATAATTAGGTACACTCTGTTTACTCTGAAAGATAACAGTCTACCCCGGCTGGTTACATTATGAGTTTCTTTGAAGCCACACCACAGTTGAACCAGGCAAAGTTCAATTGCTAACTTTCAGGCTAAATGGTACGATTTCAAAACAGAACACAAAATTATGTACATAATTAAAAATTAACACATTAAAGTCATGAATAAGATATACTCAATGTTTAAGTGTTCCGTTAGAAGTTAACTCTAGGAATTTAAAGTAGAAGCATGTGGATCAAAGTAATTTACATAATGTAATTGCTCTTATTCCAGTCCCATTTACATTTCTAATGCAAAATTTATAAATTAAATTTAAATATATACATTGTACAAGAGTTGAACATTACTTTGGGTTGTGCATTTTTCAAATGACACAAGCATTAACAACAAAAAATTGTTTTTATTGTTCTTTCAACTACAGTTTTTCAATGTTTCCTAGACACAAATTCGGGTGCAGCTAAAGTTGATCTATTTTTGTGGTTTCGGTATGAAAGCCAACTTGCGACTCTTCATGACAGACCACTTATGACGTTTTATATAATATGTGATCGATAACAAGAGGGAGAAGATCATAATTGCCTGAAAACAAAATTAAATCATTATTGTTGGAAATTGGGTTTACGTGTATTATATAACATTTTAGAAAACAACCTAAAATTATGTAGTAGGGAACATATTTTAATAGGGAAACCAAAATATCACGTGAGTGTTTTTATGAATTTTAATCCAATGAGAGTATTATAATTGAAATCAAAATTAATACATTTAATCAAGTGTTAAGTTAATGATCTTGGGTCTGGTTGCTATGGTTTTCCTATGATGGAGCAGGTTGGGGCAAAAACACAAACACTCATTTTAAGAAAAAATGTGTTATGAATTATTCCTGGTAGCTTCTTGAACTAAAAATTGTTTTTAAAGTCAGTCAAGACCTATAGGATAGCTAATATCAACAAATTATTTATAGCTAGATTTACAGATTTCACATAAGTTTAAATAGTTAAAATATCCCATCATGTTTTTGCCCTGACCCCGCGAATCATGTCAGGTCTAAACCATTTTATATTTATATATATATAAATAAATAAACTAATTCAATTTTTTTTTACCTTAGGCTGGCTTTATACTTGTGCATAACGCATAACTAATAGTAAATAATACATAGT
The DNA here is from genome assembly GCA_902141385.1 of Timema californicum. NCBI lineage: Eukaryota > Metazoa > Arthropoda > Insecta > Phasmatodea > Timematidae > Timema > Timema californicum. Next base: position 96,514 of record CABFOW010000101.1, on the reverse strand, counting down.
GTACAACAGCTTATAATGAAACCTAGTGTATAGGTCTTATTTAAATTGTCTTTTATTTATAGATAAAGGCATAGCCTCTTTTCACTACTAGATAATGTTTTTAAACATTTGAAAAACGAGGTTAATTAAACTGGATCTTTTGAAACTTGAATTTAACCTAATTAAATTTTTTTCTGTACTATAGTGGTCAAATATATTTGTCTTCAATTTTATTACTATAATGAATATTATAGTAGACCTACTTTTCAAGAAGAGTGTAAAATGGAATATCTCCTTTATAAATCATACATAAAATATCAAATTCATTGGTACAAAATAAAAATAAAAATTCTTGAATAACAAAAAAATATGGTTACTACAAGGCATTTCAAACACAAACAAAGAAGGTAATTATTTTCATCTGTTTGTATGCTGGCGTTTAGTTGGCTATCTCTTATCACATTCTCATTGACTGATAAGTCTCAAGTCTAATGATTATCTATACACTATACTACACTCCATGCATAACATAAGTTAAAGTTTTAAAAATCAACTGTGTGTATTATGCACTATTCACTATGTATTGATTATAAATGCAATCGTTTAAAATAATGTATCTTTTGCACACTATGTACTATACACTATTTGCTATTAATTATGCATGAATATAAACCATCCTTAAGGATTTGACAGTTCAAAGATCCCATCCTTAATTTGTAATATTAGTTTACTTACCTTTATGGCCATCAGTTTTCTCTGATCATGCTCTGGCTCAGCCGACCACTTTAGGAATGTACATACATCCTTGGCCACTTGGCTAGCAGTTGCAGGCGTTCCATCACTATATTCTAATACCTGGATGACAAAAAAAAAGTGGGGGTGGGGTATGCAATGATAGATAGGAGGCATTCAAATATTATTGTAAGCACTTTAGGGAGGGTATGGGGTTTGAGCTTTGCTTATTTTTGCTGACGAGGGGGTGAGAAAAATACTAAGTCAGAGAGAGGCGGACAAAAATGAAGTGACACATAATAATTAAAAATTTTGAGACGTGGATATAAGGACTTTGGTCATCAGAGTGAAATTAGTTTATGATTTTTATAATATTCCATGTATAAGCTAATAATACTTTTTTTTAATCATTTCAATTAAGTGTAACTTAATTAAAAATCCATTATTTTAACCAAGAGTAATTAATATTTTTAATCATAATTTTATAATTTTTTAAAAAAATGTAACCTGTTTAGTATAAATAAATTTAAATTCAGTTTACAACAATATTTATTGTTAAATATTTCACACAATTAGTTTACACCTCTATGTTAATAATTACTAGAAATTTATAAATTGCATAAAAAATAATGGTTAGTCCTGTGAACAAATTTTTTTTAAAAGTCGGCAAATATAACACAAAAATTGCGAGGTAGTCAGGGGTTTGTTATTTTTGCTTACAAAGTGGATCATGGGGGGTCCAAAAATGTACTTACGTAACACTTGAAAGTCCCCTTATCTGAACATAAAACAAAACTTTTTAAAATGATATTTATTAATAGACATATACTTTACCCATGTAAATTCTGATGCAGAACCCATTTTTGTTCCATTACTGACGGCTAGTTGAGTAAATTATATAAATAATTATTAGGGACACCAAAATATAGCAAGCTGTTTTTTTACAAACTTTTAGCTAACATATTAACATTAATATAAACACATTTTTAAAGATTTATTATATATTTGAAAAATTAAACAAAATTTAATCTTTTCCTGAAATTGATTACTTGGCTTTTAAATGCAAATGGTTAATATATTAATTTTAATTAGAATTAACAAAATCCGAAATACACATATTTTTATTTAATAGTAGATGGCATTGTACCAACCCCACCATTTTAATTGTCTAATAACAAATCAAATTTTCCTGTTCAGAAAAATAGTATTTCCCTCCACCAAAGACCATTCATTGGTAAAGCTGTAACATATGTTTTTGATCTGGCTTTTATGACGGTCAAATTGTGACATAAGGTAGATATTTAAACTTTAAAAATTTGAAATTTAGCCAATCTTCCACAAGTTTGAGTAAATTTTTATAGCATTTTTAGCCAAAAAAACACCTTTAGTTCGCCAAATTTTAATTGAAGAAATCTAATCTTTTATTCATCACAAATCAGAGTCGCAACTAATTATATTATCTTCTTCTACTTAATTTTATGTCTTTTTGGGCGAACATTCTGGTTTAAATTCTACTGCGGTCTACATTTATTCTAAATGTGGTATAGAATTTGGGGAGATCAAAGTAATTTGGGGTTAAGTATAATTATTACAATTTCAAGCTTCAAGAACCTATCTTGAAATGAGCATCTGTAAAAACTAAGCCCGTGAGAATCCATCATTTTAAAATTCAAATCGAATCCAAATCTTGGCTAACTTATACGAATCAAATCCGATGGTTAGAAAGAATTGGGCAAAACAATTTATTTTAAAATAGGTCCAGATCTGAATGGATTAATTTATTTTAGGCTTACTGTGATAATGTTTCAAATCAAATCAATGGGGGATATTTTACTACGCTAAGTTTCCGAATCCAATCCGATAGTAAAATATTTCAAAAAATTTTGATAAATATTTTAGGTTTATTTAAAAAAATAGTGTGAAAAAATAGCACTAATCTCAAAATGTGAAAAATCAAATAAAGATCACACCACTTTTTGTATCCATAATACAATATATTCACCATCACAATTGTCTCCTGTGTGATTTATTTAAGACCTGAACTGAAGTTAGTTTCTCTCTTCACTCTACCCCGCAACTAGTTTCCTGTCTGGTTATATTTGTTGAGTAAGTATGGATTATAGATTCAAATTTTGAGCTAAGCCCACTGAATCCGACGCTTTCAATATTAAGATTCAAAATTTTGAAACAAATTCAGAATTTCAGGTAAAAACTAAAAACCCTGCTAAATTATTATTTTGTTTTGTATGTATGTTACCTCGTTGTAGAGAGCCTGAGCCATACTGATGGCGCCACCGACGAAATAGGGGTTATAGTACTGTCCTTCTCTTAACACTATACCAGCTGGTGGGTCGCAATATCCCGTGAGCAAAGCAAACACATAGTCCTGAAAACACACCAACAACCTAGTGACAAGGTTCTAAATATAACACATTTCAAATGTGGCCACTTAATTGGATGAAGGGTTTAGTGGGGAGGAAATAGAAATATTACAGAATAATCCCCACCCCACATCTTGATGCCACCAGGGTTAGGCTTCATTGGCCTGTTACCAGGGCTGGGGATTTTGTAAGCCAACCCTTTAATTTTGATTTCTACTTTCCAACTCAGACCCCTTCAGAAATGGTTTATGTATATTAATTAGTAAAAACTAACTGACGGCAATACAATTCTCAAATGCTTCATGGGGAACTTCTTTAGCATAATTAATTTATATTTGATCAAATTTGTCAATCCAAATCACAAATTTTGGTCAAAACTAATAAAAAAAAGCATAAAATATGTTTAAAATATCATGAGTTTTTATTTTGAAGCCGAAGACTGCACATTTTTACTGACTCAGATTCCAACCAAAATTGCTTCCTTCTACTGATGGGGGCAGATATGTGAGACTTTTGAGGTTGGGGCACCATGTAGATGCGGTGGTGATGTGGTGCCAGTAGAAGTTTTAAATATAACTTAAACCTAACTAACCAGACCATGGTGACCATAGGAACGACTTCCCATCAAGAAAAATACCTATGGTACTGCTGAAAACTGGGAATTGAACTTGGGACCTCTAGATTAGGAGCCAGGAACACTGACAACTAGACCAACAGGCCAGACAGAAATAATAACTAAACATGAATTCAATGGTCTGGGGTCTGGTAAATAGGTTTTTTTTTAGAAAATAATGTTAGGGCTGAGCCACCAATAAGCAGTACAGTTCAATACAAAACATCAGATTTTTTTTATGTTGTTTAAATCTCAAATATTATTTAAGGATTTTAATATCCCTGCTAATTATATAATACAGTATAACTTTGATAATCTAAACTAATTGGGACTGGGGGTAGTTTAGATTATCAAGTATGTCTTTTATTTTATAAACAAGACGAATAGAATAAAATATAATAAGGCACAGTTCAGTAATTGTTTTGGAATATTTTTTTATCATTGTGGAGGATTAAGACACAAAAAGATGGGCTGTGTAATATTTTGATTAAAAAAATCTAATCACTTTATTTATAATAATAAAACAATAACTAAAAAATCACTAATTAAAATAATCGCCGCAGTGGGCTCATGCACTTTGCTCGTTAAAACATTAATTTTAAATTATGTTGCTTCTTATTTTCTACATTTTATACATGTGTATTTTGGCCTATTTTACTTGAGGTGCGTTTGAATTACCAAACGTTTGGACTATCAAGGTTCTACTGTAACATGTTATCAATCTTGACCAACAAAACTAAGCGTTTACATTTTCTAAAGTGTTCTTCCTACACCATTCTTACTTTAGCTCTATAAACAATGTGAAACGACTTGAATGACTGCATCAAAAATGTGTCCTCACCTCTCCTCCGTGTCGTGCCAGAGTGATGAGGCTCAAGTCTGGAGGGTAAGCTCCGTTGTTCGCAGCCCGGGCAGCCTCCTCGTTAGGGTACGGGCTTGGGAAGTAGTCAGACAACTTACCAGGTCTGTCGAAATAGTTGCCTTGATCGTCGGGCCCATCTTTCACCTGTGTGATGATGCAAGGATTTTAAAGGTCTACATTTATAAACCTGACTGACCAATTACTTATGAGATTGTATTAAAATACTTTTGGGATTTGAATCTGTTAGTGTTTTTTTTTGTATAAGATAATATTACATTTCATCCAAGTGCATTTTGAGTCAATAATAACCCAATTTGTTTGTATAAGGAGTGCTTAACGCCTTAAAAAAACTCCATGATTATCTGTTGATTATATACTAGAGTTTGACTTTTACTATACATATGAACATTTTATTTTAGCTCAATCCATCTTCTAGAAGTAGGATCAACAACTCACTCCGCTTACACTCTATTACAAGGCAAAACTGATTATGTGACAAGTAAACAGAAAGAGGAGGCCAGGAAAAGTTTGGCTAATGACTTTAATAAAACCATATCTGCCCAGAGATCCTCAGAACAATTAAAAATATCGAACTATTATTAAAACTACAAGAAAGTAAAAAAAAAGAAAGCAATCGTTAATTACAAGGTAAAATGTTTACTTTTCTGTGACACTTTATATTACTGTATAGGCTAGTACAAATATAACTTTTCTAAAAAATTTTAGTGTCTTGCTAGAATTAACTTTACTTTAAATTTACCTCCATTTCTGTTTCCAGACTGTGGCCTGGGTCAGTTTTTTATTCGAGCCATATATTATTCCACTACCGGCTGGCTAGGCCTGTCGTAGCTTCGTATGCGCCTTATAATCTAACTTAAGACTAGGACAAGCACAGCATTACTTCATCACTGTGAAGGGGTAAACCCCCATTCCACCAATGATACATTTTTTGACCATGCCGAGAATCGAACCCGGGACCCTTAGCTCAGTAGACAGACACACTACCAACTGAGCCAAGGTGTCAAATTGCTAGAATTAACAAAAATCAGTGATAAGTTTTATTTTATTTAAAGAAAATAGTTACACTTTATTGATTCATGAATTTAATTGTTTTATTGTCACTATGCCAAATATAGCATACTTTTTTTATCAATAAATTTGAGCTTGATAGTTTCATGAATGTAAATGTTTTTTACTGTCACTAATGTATAAAATATTTTCTGGATTATTATATTTGATATCAACATTCCAGAGAGTTGACTGGCATTAAATTTAGAGAAAATTTAAAATGTACCTAATTTTTATAACATCATTATATAAATAAAAAACTACATTTGAAGACTCCATAATTTACATTTAAAAAATAAATAAATCATATTAAAAATTAAATTAAATTTAGTTACATTTAAATATTCTACTGTATAAACATTACTTACTAAAATACAGGTTGTATAAGTACAAATTATATTTATGAAGGCAATATTAGCTATAGATTATGTTACCCAATAAGACGCTGATCAGAGAGAATTGGCTGGTTAACATGAGCAGAGAAAATAGTGCAACTGAAAATGAGGTTTGAGGCACTGATTGGAGATCAACTTACATCCTCTGCTCTCTGATCAAGGCACTGATTATTGTTTGTGCATCCGGCCCATAGTATAACCTTTAGTTACGTGTGTGACATGTAACAATTAACATTATTTCAAGGTCTATTAAATCAATAACATTTTAGATTAAAAAATTATAATTATGTATATAATGGGTTTTTAATTATATTGGACAGTCTATTTACATTAAGCTAATGGTTGAATCAAGCTTTTGTATTTATTTAGAATGTATTCACAAATAATTTGAAAATATTTACAATTTAGATTTCATTCTTTACTTTATTTTACCATACAGCAACATCAATTTTAACTAAATTGATGGGGTTAATATTTTTAATGCCTAAGGACCACTTTCTGTGGAATCACCCATTAAACCTTATTGTAATAATAACCGCCCCCCACTGATGGACAAAGTAGCCAGTCTTGTCTTATTTGGTTTTGACCGGGTAAGGTCAAGATTTGAATCTGGGCCGGGGCTTTATGACTTTTATTTTCTCTCTCTAAATTGTTTCCCACTCCCGCCTTCTACACAAATAAATGTAGATGCACTCTCTAATTTCTACTTCTGTGACTTATTTAACTTATTTAATGCAAATACGCTGAAATACCTATGATAGGTAGTAAAACTCAAAGCATAGAAAAATAAAAGCTACACAAGAAAACATAGTGAATAACTTGGTGCATGTTGTTATGTAATTAAAAGAACATTACACAACTGTTCACGTACCATAATTTCTTGTGCTTCGGCCTTAGCTTCAACTTCTGTATGAGATACTCCGACCAAGTTGCGGTAAGCAAGATACTTCATACTATGGCAGGCTGCACACACCTGCTTATAAACCTCATACCCACGGCGAATACTGAGAAAACACAATATTAATATTAATTATGTAAAGAGACTGTGACGATACCCACTAAGAATCCTTTAGAGAAGGTAGGGCAGGAATAAGATTTAACTTAATCAATTTGCTATAACTATACAGTTCTAGGTGCCTCTGGACAAAGTCGACATAGGCATAGCCTATTATGGTACCTAGTTATATGAAGACAATTAATGCTAACTTTTATTTTATGAATAACTTCAATAATCGGTATAGGTTGGTAGAATCAATGTATAGAATTTAAATTTTAACACATTACTTCATGGCTGTCAATTCTTTTACTCTCATTTGTCTATTGATGGTAATCTATATGTGAACGGTCCATTGGAATTCACAATAAAAATCAATATTATATCCTAATTTGATAAACTTCCAAGACCTTAAAAATTAGGGCTGCCCCAATACCAATACGACAAAGCCACAAAACATTTACCTAGCATGATCCAGAGATGAAAAGTAGCCTTTGTGACTCCAGGGATGTTTCGGTGGGTGGAGTTCAAGATCAGAGGCTTTCACCGATTGGTCAAGAGCAAAAAGGAGAGCCCCTGTACCACCAGTAATAATTCCTAGAGTTGCATATAGCTGTAAACCAAAATAATTTTCAACCATTTAAGTATGCTTATATTGTTTCAAGGTTTTTATAAGAACTGAGTTAGAAACAATACAGTCAACTCTGGTTATAATGAACCTCTATGGACTATGTCTGAAGTTCACTGGAACTGATTTTTTTTACTATCTGGAAATAATGAATTAGCGACAAACAAAATAAGAGTTCAAATACAATGGTTTTTTTTATTGAAATCCATTGATTGATATTTAAAAAAATCGGTTATATGCGGTTGTTTACTGTATACTCTTTTGGTTAGTATTTTTTTTAGTTATTTGATTGTTGACCAACATAAGAAACAGATTGTTGGCAGACATTAAAGAAACCATGTTTCCTGTCCAGAGTTCAGTTGAGTGAAATATGTGTGTTGAGGAGGATGCTGATATGGCTTGTGCTTTTTATGAGTAGGTAGTTATGAGCTGTTCAAGAAGATAGAAAAGAAGAAAACAGGGTATATAAAGTGCTTCAAAATGGTCTGTATTATGCAAATAATCTTCCGAAAGAACTGAAGATCGGAGACGGCAGTGGTTTTGGGAACTTCACTTGCATGTCTCCTACAGATTTTGAAGTTATTTTACAAATGGTTGGTCCCAGGATAATGAAAAGACACACATGATTTAGATCAACAATCTCACCTACTAGTCCAAATTGCTTGTTTTCGGAAATGTTGGCCAACATTTTTTCGTGTAGCTCATTTGAAATGGATCACTGGAAACATTTCTTCCCTGCTGGGAAACATTTGGCCAACAATGTTTCCGGGAAATGTTTCCTAGTACATACTAGGGCTTTGGAATTCGAGTAGTTGAGTGTCCCATCCCTAGTAATTATATTGGGAGAAGTTACAAGAAAGCTAGATAGGAGCAAATAAGGACATCAGTGAAAATACAAAGTTAACACCTAAACTTCTGCCACCAGTAGTGTACCTACAGTGAGGGTGTGGGGGGGCCTTAGGTCCCTCATACTGTAGTTTGTGGATGCCATGAGATTCATGCAAATCTGAGGAGAAAATAAAATGGGGGATGAGGGTATGACCAGTTAAACATCGTGAGCAAAGAAAATATCAAGTGCCTCACATCCTTGTGTTGATCCTCCCTAGTGACAATAGGACTATGTGACGGTCAGGCCAACTTTAATTTAGGCCTATTTATTTATTATTTTAATAAATTATCATGTTTATAATAGTAGAAATATAAATGATCAAGTAAACAAATACCAATTAAAAAAACTTCCAAAAAATCTTTAAGGTGTATATAATGTGAAAAAAAAAATTGCCTCCGGCGGTTGGGAGCCCTTTA
>CABFOW010000101.1:52514-87522 GCA_902141385.1 Timema californicum | reverse complement strand
TCGCAATCCTGTGTGCGCTACTGGCTGCCCCTGGACAAAAGAGCTATGATTGTGTCTTAAAAGATCAGTTTAAATGTTCAATATTGTGATCCAGTTTGTTCTATCAGAATTCTTCAAGAGACGAACAACGAAGAAACCAAAAGTAAAAGGAGAAAATATAAAATGGCAAAGATTAAGACTATAAGGTCAAAAAGTCATGTTTTGTTGCTAAGTCTAGCTTTCTCTTTGTTAGAAACGTGTTTTCTAATCTTTTAAAAGTCACTGATCTGGTATTTATATAAAACAGCTTTTGGCTAAAATGAAGCTGTACAAAAGAAATCACAATATAGCTTGCTTGGCGTAGACAAAAACAATGATAGCTTATAAGTGATGTGTTGCCTTGGCACTCAATTCACAGCTATGATGACATATGAACATATAATAGAATTGGTTTCATTATTTTTCAAATGTATTAAGTTTAAGTGTCGATCTCACAATTTGTAATAACTTTTGATATTTTCTAGAGCACAAAAACAGCACTTTGATTAGCAAAAAAAATAATTAAATATTTACAGTAAAACTACAGTACAAAGTCTACTGAGGACAAAATTTCTTCGGTAAACGGTTGAACATTATATAATGTATATATAAGCATAATGCACTCACACACAACATTACACTTGAACTATATGGTGAATGTTAACCTTGTCCTTGGTATCACTGTAAAAACAATCAGGCAACTTGCAGCTAGCGCATGGCACCATGGGTGGTGCGCGACTCGACATTTGAAGTGTTCCCATTGTTACGTGCCGGAAATTCAAACAAAAATATTTTCGTGACTTTATGACTAAACTATTGAAAATTTGTGACTTTTCAGGGACTTTCGTGACCTTCTTTGCACTTTGTAACTTTTTCGTGACTTTTGTGACCCAGTAGACACCCTGAAATAAACATAGTAAAGGATGAATATTTCCATATTCATTTAGGTATGCCAATTGCCAACATAAGGCCTTACATATGCTAGGGCATTAGGAATTCTAAATTCCAATGCCACACTTACAAAATTATGCCAACTAAGTTATCCCTATATTGAGCTAGTTCTATCCAGTCTATCTCACTACATCATATCTATTTAATGTTAATTATAATGCTATCCTCTCATCTGTGTCTAGATCTTCCATTTGCACCCCATGTCATGCCCAATGTGATCTGTGAGACTTGACTATATTACCTATGTCTTGTGATAAGTACAAGGTATGTAATTCATCAATATGCATTCTCCTCCAATCTCTAGTATTATCATCGCTGTTTGGGCCTGATATCTTTCTAAGCACCTGGTTTTCGAACACTCTAAATGTGTTTTCGTCATGTAAGTTAAGAGACCATATTTCAAATCCATAGAGAATAACCGATACAATTATTGTTATAGACCGAGTTTTACATTCCATGACAGCAAGCAAGTTGACCGAGTAGTAGCAGTTGCTACAGATATTGAATATTTCAATGGTTACAGTCAACATTTAGGTATGTACCTAATTTTTGACTGTCAGAAGTGACAGCTGCTAAACACGTGTTTTTGCAGATCATATGGTTTGGCGTAGGGATACATAATTAGGTCTGGTAACATTTCAAAGCCGTCAGCTTCAGCTGTGAGCTGTCAATTAGCACCAAAGAAGCCATGCGGTTACTGTACTTGTCCAGACAGTTTAAATCATAACAGTAATTTTTTATTGATAAAATTTTTGTGTTATATATTTCCACTAGTCTTTATGATGTGAAGCTTTATTGGATTATATATTTAATAAGTATATTTCTATATGGTGACTAGGCCTTTATGGGTTCAATATTGATATTAGTATTTATGTTGAGTATGTAAAAAAAAACCTTTCTACATAGCTGTATTAATGCAGACAGATGTGTTTTTATAGCAATAATTTTTTGAGAATTCAAAATGTCTACCAAACATACCATACAAAGTTTAAATAAAAGCAAACAATTAAAAGAAGAAATGTCTTTAAAAATATTGCAATGGTTACGTTTTACTTCTAACAGTGACTACTATTGAGCCTTCTAAAGTAGTCCATCCATACACGAGTCTGACTTGAGAGTCTGGCTCAGTTTCCAACTACCCGAACTCGTACATGGGTGGCGTGTCACGAGCCAGGCTTGGCGTTGGAGTGACGGACAAGCCGAGTCCAGCCCATCAGTGGGGCTTGGTTCGCTACTAGCTTGTTAATGGCTAGCTATTGCCTCATATGTGAGTGGAAGGGGGTGGGGAGATACGAGCCAAACTCTTCTATCCACACTGCAGACTGATTTTGTTAGTAAGAAGAAGTAGGGCCTCTGTCGGCTTCTGTATCTAAATTATTCATGAACCTTGAGTTTTTAGAGTAGGCCTATCATTACCGTTAATAGCCAGCTCTGTGACAGGTTCATAGCACAGATTATTATAATAGAGGAAAGCGTGATGAGTCTTGGGATTCACTCATTCAGTTCAGGCAGGAGAAAGTCACCAATGCCAACTTTAATTTTGTTTGAAAAAAAAGTAAACAGTGGGCATCATTGGTGAAAGAAATGCGCCGCCTTCGGGATACTAAAATAAGTGGTGTGTTGGAGACTTGGCTTGAAGTGATATGATTGTGGAAAACTTGAAATCTTCAAACAACTTTCTTGTGGAGATATAACAGAGTCGCTGTGAAACATGCTCTGATCGTTATAGCATGCCGGATCACAGTAGCTTGTTTTGATCTGAACAAACGAACAAACTTTTTTTTTGAGCTAATATTTTATATTCTCATCAGATATTCTGAAGTAGTACTTTTAGTAATGACGTCACCATATCTGATAAAGTAAGTAAATTTAAATGATTTGTTTCTTTGTAGCGACCAGTTCTTAACCCATAGTTTCCCGTTTTTATTTTTGTTCTCACAAACAAGCCACATTAGTCTAGAATGATCACAGCTGCTGCAAAATGCTTAGCCAAACTCAATGTAAAATGCTGAAATTTTTTAGCAGAGTTGGTAGTCCGCTCGTGCTGGTGGGAGAAAGTGTGTGGTGAAATATGTCCGAGTACAACGTGCAAGTAAGGCTCATTGAGCCAGACTCATACATGGATGGGCCGCTTAACAGGTTAGCATCTCTGCATACTAACCAACCTCACAACATGCATGAAAATAAAACTGTGTTACTGTATTGGTATTGGATCTTTAACCTTTCTAATGTGTAAAGCGTCTTTAGTTGTTCACTTGTGAAGCATACCGACTTGAACTATTGTACCTACAATAGAAATTAAATCCCCCTCATGAAAGGTTTCAGTAACTGATAAAAGTCAAGTTTGAGAGATTAACTGAACCATTTATTAACGTCATTTTAAGGAGTTACATAAAATCAGGTGTTATAACACAAACTTTAGTAGCCTAAGTCTTAACAAGCAAGGGTTTTGCCAACTCTCAACAGAAGAGAAAATATTTATAAGGCCAGAGGCTATAGTATGATTCGAGGGCGGGATTTTATTTTTTTTGGGTCATATTATGAGAAATGTATTGTTTTCTAGTGCACTCATATACACAAGATTCTAAAGTTTCTGATTACCTAAAACAAAACAAACGTTCACAATTAAAATATTCTAAATTGTGAAAAAAAAAACTATTAGAGAACTCACCTAATTTGTATTTTTAAGCAAGGGTCCTATAGATGCTTAACCAAAATTTTTATTTAGTCATATATGAAAGGTTAGGTTATGCTCAATTGTTTTTTAGTGAAAACATTTTGCATAAAAAAATATTATCATGCGCCAAAATATTTCCTATGCAGTTGAGATGTTTGGTGATCTACCCATGTGCAGCGCAGTTGAGATGAGTGACTATTTGTTTCAGGTTGTTTCGGCAGAGGACGTTCAAAGTTTTTTTAATAAATAAAGACAGTAAAACAATAGTTAATCATTTACAAAATGTAGGTCAATTACTTAAAAAAAAGAAAGATGAGTGCTAGTAAATGCTCAATGCATATTAATAAATATGTAACACCATTGGGCTAGAATCAAAGTTGTCTCAACTGTTCTATGAAAGTTTAGTCAAAACAAGGAATGTTTTGTTCCGCACAATGCTATGGCATATGGCTGATCATTACCTGGACAATTTGGTTTGGAATTTTTTGACAAGGTTTGTTTTGTTATAAATGTAAACTGCAGAATCTTGTAGTGTATAGATGTTAGAAAACATTATATTTCTAAGAATTTTACCCTGAAAAAAAAATCCGCTCTTGCTTCAAACTATCTCAGACCAGCTAGCCCCAGTGATACCAGTAAAACTATTTCCTTGGTTCTGAAAGAAAGCTTGAACTTGTTAAGTATCATTAAGTTTAGTTATAATAAGCCCATAATGAGCCACACATAGGCTGTATCCAAATAATCAAGTGCACTTAGATTGATGCAGACTTAACGAATGTACACTTTTTACACACTTGAGATCAAAGACTACAATAGACTATTTGAACGGGAAACTGTCCTTCGTACACCCTCGAGTTCACAGCGCTGCTTCCTACCAATGAGCTTAGAAACTATTTTAAACACCATCTATCAGCCTGTTATCACAGATCACATTATTCTAAGATCTCTATCTCTAGCAAACGTAAAAATAAACAGTTGGCAGTCAAACACCGCATCAAAGGGCATGTCAAGGGTGACTTGCTGTCACCCTTGGACCCAAGGGTGTGTGAGGGGTGCAACAACACACTTCGTGACTATTCGGACGGGTCTACACTTGATCACGTGATTACCAATACAAAACTATCAAGTGAACATGAAGGGTCGACAGCACATGAAGTAGACTATTCGGATACAGCCCAGGATTTAACCAATATTCAGAGAGCAGGTATTTGTGTATTAAATGATTAGTATTTGAGTACGGTAAAAAATCTAATAAATCAGTTAACTTACCGCTTTTCGACTCTTACTCAAGCCACTATTTGTGGTAAAATTTGATATCTGAAAAAAAGAGGTTATATAAATCTGTGTCACAAGGTTATTTGGGCCCCTAACCTATAAGCATCATCACAAATATGTATCAAATACAATCTCATACTTTAACGACCATAACTATTTAAATTTGCAAAAATAATAAAGTAAAATAATTTGATATAAATACCCCAATAGTTAAAGAAAAAAAAAAGTTGCCCTTGTACTAGAAGAATTGCATTTAAGAGTATGGTAATATACTTCCAGTAACTGTTTGGTATTTAAACCTTTTTCTAAATAAAAGTAAAAATTCTAATGCAAATCTTGAACAAATTATTATATACCTGATGTCGCACGGCCGCATTATTTGTTTTTAAAAGTACAGCTCCACAAATTCTACCGACAGCAGACGCCATGATGAACAGAAGAGCCTATAAAATATTAATCAAGTTTTTTAAATAACAAAAGTTATTAAAATTATTATTTTAAAATAAAATATTTCACACATTTATATTAAAACAATTTAATGATTTTTTTACTTCTTTGTGATTCTATATATTTTTTTTATTTACCATCCATTTGAAGTATTTATTTTTGTATTTGACCAAAGTATTACTACAATATACGCCATTTGTATTCGTGTTGAGAAGAAATTTTATTTAATTTCTGTACAGACTTCAGATAGTAAAGTGATTCTGTTGATATCACACACATCCTTGGAAATTCCAACGATTCAAGATGAGTGCTGGAATGCCAGAGCTAGGAAGTAAAATAAATATTATAACAAAAGCTGATATTAGATATGAGGGAAGATTATTTACAGTGGATCCAGAGAAGTGTACCATTGCTTTGGCTAATGGTGAGTATTGAAAATGGAGTCCCTACTTTGTCTTTGTCACATAATATTTGTCCAAAGTTTAAATCTCTTTGAGAAGCGTTTTTGTAGGATAATATATATCATTATGACTAATATTATTAAAAATTTTCCACTTTGTCCATCTTTATTAATGAGTCTCTCTTATAGGCTAAATGTCACTTTTTGACATGGGACTAAAAGACACTGAGGCCAAGTACACTTTCTCGGAGGCCACAGATACAATTCTTTTATGGAAAATATACGAATTCGCTTCAGTTTCTTTTTAAAAAAAAATCTTGTTACTTTCAATGTTTCAAAGTGCCAAGTGGAAAATTCATTTCTAATATATAGTCAAATGGGGGTGTTTGCCCTTAAAAAATTCTTATGACTTTCCATATTTCAAGGTGCCAAGTGGAAAACTCATTTATAATATATAGTTTAAAAGTGTGTTTTCCCTTAAATTCTTGTGACTTTCCATGTTTCAAGGTGCAAAGTGGAATATTCATTAAAATATAGTCAAATGGGGGTGTTTGCCCCATTCATTGAGCTACCCGTGGAGCTCTGTCAGTTTGGCACAGTATCAAGCAAGATACCGTGTAAATAGTAATACTTTCTGTAGGCATAATTATTTAATTAGGTCTATGTTTACACATTTTATTAGAAACTTAGGGGGTAAGCTATGGCTAAGGTGTTTTAGACAACAACATGAAATACACACATTTGCGTGGCAAGCTTTTCTTTTAAACACCCTCTCGGGATTAGAATAATAATTATAAGTCAGGCCTACTTTTATAAACAAATTCTCAACTTATTTAATTTAACATTAATTTGAAATGTACTATTTTATCGTAAACACTTTACTCAATGAATTTAAAAGCATTAAATGAAATATTAAGGTGGCCATTTTTAACTCAAATAAAAATCTAGACCATAAAGGCCTAAATGTAGGCTCTTTGCCCAAGTGTACTTAAAATTGATCTAGCTCGTGGTTTTACCCTACCAATCCCTACTATGCTTCTACTGGTATCATAATTATCTTCTTTTTTTTTAATTCTTTGCATTCAGTGTCTAGAATCTTGCTCTCTCTAGAAATTAGTTTTGACTAAAGGTGGCAATTAGAAATTTTATCAACTAGGCCTATCTAGCCAGTTCAGGTTCATCCCAATTAAATGAGCATTTAGCCAGGATAAAAAAATAATTGATTTTAATTAATTATAAAATAAATATAACGGTGCTAGTGAGGTACAAAATAATAATAGCATCCAAATAAAAGTAGGCAACCTATTTATCAAGGTCATTGACATATGCCATGCATAATCCAACAAAGCTAGAAATGCTTGAAACAACCATATCCATTTCCAATTTAATCATCACGCAAAGAAAAGAAAATTGGATATAATATCCAATAATTACATTCAAATTAAACACTAACCTATAGACACAATTATAAAATAGCTGTACACTGTTAGGCCTATAGAAAAAGTGTAAAGAGCTATTGTTACTCCTCTATATCGAAGTTAAATGTAACAGGGAAGATGCATCCTTTGGTGGGATCTAACCTTCTTTTTTCTCTCATCTTAGCCTACTATTTTTAAATCATGACGAACTAGGCCATTAATTAATGTACAGTTTTGGTACACACCTGTTAAAATGAAAACCATAATTTTCACCAGTAATCTAGTGACAAGCCCAAAACCATGCTTAAACTTTTTATCTATCCAGTATTGCTAGGCTACTAAAATTGTCTTATTAGCTCTTAATTTTTTTAGGACTTAACATATTTTAGGTAATCGTTTGCAAAATAATATAAGGCATATCTTTTGAATAGGCAGGCAAAATTTAAATACGCACTCTTGATGCGGCTTCAAAATAAAAAACTTATTATATTAGGCCTATAACAACTTATTATGATAACCATTTTGATTTTATACTTTAATTTTTTATTTTTAGGACCAATAAGTTATTTGTAATTTTGATTGAAAAATGTATTCAGATATAAATCCACACTGCCAAAGAAGCTTCCCATGAAGTAGTTTGTTTTGGAACATTTTACTTAGTTGTTATTACTAATATATTTTAGCCATTTAAGGAGCCGAAGTAGGATGATAAAAAAATAATCTTTATTTTAAGGCTTGGCATACCTATTCCCAACCCTTATACCTGTGTTTTAAAAAAAATTGTAAAATATGGGACTAATTTTCTCTGTAATCCCTTTCAGTCCGCTCTTATGGTACAGAGGATCGTGAAACACTGGCGCCTGTTCCTCCTCAGAACCAAATCTATGATTATATTCTGTTTAGAGGACGTGACATAAAGGATATTGGCTATGTGAACAACAATGTCAATACACTGCCTAATGATCCAGCTATTGTGCAGGTAAAATAATTTTGTTTCAATACTGTAAAAAGGTAATTTTTAATTTGGAAAATAAAATTACTAAACCTTTTCTATAGCAAATATTCATAGACTAATGACTTGGTGGTCTAAATGTCGATTTCCAGATGTCTGTTCCTCCGAGTTTGACAACTACTGCTTATCAGCCTGCGGGGTATTCTCTCCCAGTGATGGGCCCGATGGCTAGTGGGATGTCTCAATACCCCTCTGCGTACAGCAGCATGGGTGTCATGTCCGGATTGTCCAATCAGCTAGGTGCCGCAGGTTTGGGTTTGCACGACCCTCGATCCCTAACTAAGCAAAGTGAGTTGGTTAATCCGGTGCAAGTAGCAGAATCGTCAACCCATGAAGACCAAGGTGCGAAATTCAAACTTTTTTTGCTATGCTGCCTGGGCATCCAAAACGCTGCTTGCTATCTTTTGAGTCTGATCCTCCGCTTGGCATGACGGCCGCTAATTTTAGGTTGTAAATAGACGTATCTTCTTTATTTTCTTTTTTTTTACACTAATTTTTGGCAGTGTTTTTCTTAAACTTCATTGTTAAATAGGGTGTTATGAAGGTTTTTTCTGGATCTTAGGTGAGATTTGTTTACCAGGAATTCTAATGATACTTAAACTATTTTACAGTTACTTGCAGGTTTTGTTTCAAAGTCTAGTGTTTCAATCTCACTAGAGACCAGATAGCTGATTATGGGAAGTTTGTGGTTCAAGTCCCAGCTACAAATACTTGGGTGTTTTTTTAAAGTTGGTTCTCCACACTTCTTTTGCAAAAATATGGGTAAATTTCCTCTAAATTCTACCTTTGTCATTCCTAATTTGCTTTGGTACTTAAGTGTTGATAACTTGACAATTAGTAAGAATGTTGAAAACTAAATATTTTTATTGTTTGGTACACTTTTGAGACATGAATTAAGATAAAACACAAATAGATTTAGTCTCTTTTCTGATAATAAATTAAATAGAACTGTTTTTAGATGTGTTATATGACACTAATTTAATTTAGTATGCCATTTTAAATAACTTTTGATCCATTTAGTCGGATATAATATATACGGTGGCTGCATGTTCTAAGGTGCTACTCTTGCAATAGATTAGACTGCCGATGCCAGAGAGATCAAGGTTTGAATCTGGGTTGGGCGTACTGAGGGTTGTAAATGGTTTTCCACCCTCCATCCATGCTAATGGAGGTACTTCTAAATATAACCTGAATGTAAGACAGTGCCAAAATTATTTTTTTAAATTTTGGGTCATTTCCAAACACATGAGGATATTATCAGACAAAACAAGTAATAAAAAAAGTGGCTATCAGTCACTTTTTGTCAGTTTTTATCACAGAAAGTCGTAACTAATGCACAAAACAAAATAGAAACAACACCTTTATAGTTTCTTGAAGTCTATTGTTTGATTACTTAACATTGTTAAAGATTTTTCCACCCTTTTCTAAAATATGTTAATAAATTTCTAGTGGTAGGTATTGGTAGGGGATTTAAAAATTACTTTTCTAATTTTATTCATATGTAAAGAACAACTTAATTTTTGGTTGAAGAAGTTAAGTTTTTTGGGGGATATATAATCAAATGGGTACTAAGACTCAATGTTTTGGGTCGATACTTTGTAAATTGGGGTGTGGTTTTTTTTTCCTAAATGGGTTTCCACTCTCCATGTAAATGTTTGTACATTTCCTCGAAATCTAACTTTCCCAATCCGCTACACACAAATGTAATTGGTAAATAGTGTATAACCTGAACGAGTATTAAAAAATGGTAAATTTGGTCATTTTCCCCTCAAAGTTGGTCAAGGTTATAAATATTTTTTAAAAAAAGCCCTTGTTTTGTTGCGACTGCTGCCATTCTGATGAGTGGTTTATAATTATAAATAGGCTGTGATAATTGAAACTTTTAAATTAAATAGTGTCATAACAGATGGAATCATGTTATCTTAGTTTATGTTCCTTTATATATATCACTATAAATAATTAGGAACATGCTGCATCAATTATCCTAAGTGACATGTGAAAATGGGGTCTTAAATTCGTTCTTATGCCTTGCTTTATTTGCCTCCAGATATGTAACTAATTTTGCATGCTTTGAAAGTAGCTGGGACATTCTTTTATTCTTCTTAATGATACACCATTATTAGCTTTCTAGATTTATTTTTTCAAATTCAGGGGTAGTTTCTAGATTTAAAGTTTTTTTTTTGTTATTTAATTTATATTAGAACAAACATTTGTGATATCGAAGGAAAAAATTTGGGCTTTAATAGGTATTTATCTTTATAAACCACTATTTATAAGCCAAGTCACATTGTTACATGATTCCACTTTACTCTTGTTTTTATTCCTCTCAATCTTAATTATGTTTTTATAAAATTCATTCAAACCAATTTAAGAAACATTAGCTTGGTACCTTTGTATATTCATTCTGAATGCATTAGGAATATAGGTAAGGCATGACTAAATAAATATTTGCAATTTATAGTTTGTGTGTATTGGTTCATTGCATTGGCATAGTATAAAGCCTAGTTTACATACTTCATGAACTTAGTAAATTGGTAGCCTTTGATTTTAACTTTTGTGTGGGACACACTATATCCTTGATTACAAAATACAGGGTTGACTTTTGAGATAGTACAATTTTATTTTCATTCACTAAACTGTTATGATTTTCATAATTTTGTTTGTTTAAAATAACTAAAGCATTTGTATACTGTGGTTTTCTAGAAATTGCCATCAAAGGTAGATAAATGAAAATACAGTACATTTATATATTGATATAAATTAATCATACTAGTAGTTTTTGAACAGTAGAACTTGCCCCATCCATGTTATCATTATTAACGTCTTAAGGCTTTTCATTACCAGGTTTAGCATACCTCAAGTACAGACCCATACTAAATGCAAGATGACACCTACCTCAGCTCGAATTGAATGGGCCAGTTTATCATATGAAACTAGTTCCTGTAAGTGTACCCTGTATTTAGCTTAGCGCTGCACTTGTGTAGCCTATTTAGTCTGACGAAACTGGCCCTCGACAATTTTCATTGGATTTAAAGCTGAAATATCTCCCATAAATTCTCCTTGTATTTGAAGTCGTCCTTGGTGAAGACAACATAAATGAACACTCTTAAATAGTACTTATATTCATAAAGTTTTTAATTGAACTCACTGGAGGTGAGATTTTATACAATCTTTGGAGCAGCTGCCATTTTGAAACAGATTACCTGATTGAAAAACTATTTACACAAGCTATTCAAGCTAGGTTCAAAGAATGTCCCTGCCAAATCTCGTTATACACAAGTTATTCGAGCTAGGGTCAAAGAATGTCCCTGCCAAATCTCGTTAAAATTGGTCTACTCATATGACAGTTATCATGGAACAAAGGTCTGGACAGAGGGAGACTAATACCAAATGGTAAAGTTAAAACAAAACCTCGGCAATAAATTAGTATTTCAGACTTTCATTATTTAAATGTTGAATTCAACTCTTTAATGCAAGGCTAGGCTGACTAAGAACTTTTAATATGTTCACAACATTGCATTTATTATAAAATCAAACTTGAGTCGCTAATATCCATCCATTCCTTGCTATGTGTAATTTGCGAGCACTTGCTGTTAAAGTTTAAATTGTTTCTTTTGAATGACTCAAATAAATGGTTACTAGCCAATCACTTATTGCTGGAGTAATCTCTGCCTTTAGACTCTAGAATACAGGACAAATAAATGGTTACTAGCCAGTAGCCAATCCCTTAGTGATGGAATAATCTCAGGCTTTAGGCTCAAAAATACAGGACAAATAAATGGTTACTAGCCAGTAGCCAATCCCTTAGTGATGGAATAATCTCAGGCTTTAGGCTCAAGACTACAGGACAAATAAACGGCTTGGGGCACTTCTGGGACAACTTTCCTAAGTCCATAAGAAATTATCACTTTAGAAACATGTTTGTGTGTTCAACTCCGTTACTTCTTTTAAAAACAAATTAGGCCTATAGTTTAATTTCAAACAAATACTAAGTTACAGTTGGCAAATACCCTAAATATCAGAGATTTGATAGCTGACCCACAACAATGGAACATTAGTACGCTCGTTCTAAAGCTACCCCAAACTACTAGCAACATTGGAGCACAAGTAATATGCCATTCTCGAGACTTGTATTTGTAGAGAATTTGTGGATTGCGACTTAGGGGTCTACATAATACAGACTAAAGATCTTATGGATATGAAGTATTTAGACAAGGCTTAAACTGTGGTGAATTGGTTGCATGGTGGAGGTGGGAGAATTATAATACATGGCTGAAAACATGTTTATAGAGTTGAATGTAGTAATATGTATATTTAGGAAAAATTATTTGTCTAAAAATTCTATGAAAGTAAACATTATTTAAAAACATATGTGAGACTGACTCTTTTAAGGACTAAAATGTTTTAATCTTTATATATTTTTTTCAAACAAATTAATGAAAGCTTGCTTTAGAATAACCGATTTTTAATTTTTAACCCAATCTACAAAAGGAAGTTTTGATTTGCAAAAGGGGGAAAAAAAAATTAGTGAAAATGGGAGTTGTCATAGATTTAATAAAAGCCTTGTGAAAATTGAAGGGAATTAATTCCAAGTCATCTTTGATTGTCCTGTTAGTGGCTTTTACAGCCTTGGACTTATACAATAGAATATATTTTTGTAGGCCTGTACTATGTGGTCTGGTTTATGGTCTCTCTAGATTTTTTCCTGAGATCATGAAAGATTTAACCCCCAAATGATTTTATTAATATATTATCACTCATCTAATATAAGTAAATTGAACTTTCACAAAATTAGATTAGTAATAACTATATACTGTCTGGTGTTCTTTTGATGTTAGTTAATTCTGTTGTGGTGAAGGTAAAATAAATTATCGCTTTTTTTTTTAGTTGTGTATACTATTTTAGAACCCATTAAATTGTAATATAAAAGAAAGTTGGTGTTTGTTGACATAAATTAATTTATAATTAAGTTTTAGGTTTTTCTTGTTAACTACCAGCTGTTTATCAGTCTCCATTTTTATTTCTTTAGTGTATATATTTGGTGCAAAACTAGTATAATAGAAGTACTGCAGAGTGAAGTGATTAAATTTACTGTATACGGTTTCTGGAGTAGTTAAAAGTAATGGTTTCACTTTGTGTTTTGTTTTATTTGGATAAAGTTTGACTTTTTCAGGCTATATAGACTTCTCTTCAAATTTAGAAAAACAACCTTTAAAGAAATCCGAATAAGTATTACTAAACTAAAACAGCTCAAGGTGGGGGTGTAGGGGTCACGAGAAAAGATCAGTATTTTTGTAGGTTTTTATATCAAAACATATTTTTGGCAAAAATAACTGAAATATTGCTTCACTACAAACATTATTTTAACTTTCTTCCCATGGAAATATCAACAGTTCTTTAATATGTCATTACTCATGAACATAGAGACATTGTATAAGAAACTTTAAAATAAAGAGAAAAAGTTTTGTCATTAAATTAAATTCCAAGACACCCTTCACAGATGTTAAACAACTGTTATCACCACGTGAAGAAAATTGAGCTCCATGTTTGTACTTTTTTCTTTTTTTTTCATGAAACTGACCTTTTCTCACATCTCCATCTTAAACGGATGATTCTTAGTATACATTAGTCAGTATTTGACTGAAAAGTTAAATTTTAAGTATTAATTATATAAGCTATAACTAATAATACCATCAAAATCTCTTACAAAATAACGGTAAGCCGACTATGCAAAGTAGCTGCCATTTTATTTAAATTTAAGAATGCACACTACCCACATCGGTGGCCTAATAGTTTAAGGCACTACTTTTGTGGTAGACTAGACTGCTGATGACGGGGTGATCAAAGTTTGAATCTGTCTGTTAAGGGTTTTTCCAAAATGGTTGTCCACTCTCCTTTCACACAAATTTGGCTACACTTCATAATTCCAAAAACTATTAACCTGATTAGTACATAACCCAAATGGGTACTAACACATGATGCTAAAAAAAAAGATATTAATGATGTCATGATTTGTATTTCTCGCAATTCCTATTTTTAAGTTGAAATTCCATTTTATTTTTAGATTCCTTAACATCTTCACTTTGATTTTTTTTCCGCTCATCTAACCCAACATTAAAAATGTAATTTATCCATTTACTAAAGATGTCATGATACCTGCTTTTCTCAATTCAAATTCTCAAGTTAAACTACAGTTTTTCGATTCCCAAACATTTCCTATTTAATAATATATCAAGCATCCAACCTCAAATAGAAAAATTTTTAGTTTAATCAAAGAATGATTTGGGTTATCAATTTTGGTACTAAAGCATAGTTTGCATAATAAAAGAATTAGGAATTATAATACTTGGCATGTAGTTTTACCTATAAATAACTCCTCACTTAGTCAAACATTTATAAATAAATAAAAAAGGGTGTCATAAATTCCAACCTTTTAATTCACTAAATAGCATTCTTAACTGAATCATATATAGCAAAAAAAAAGTCGGAGATAACCGATTACTACTAATTCTGAATTTTAAATTTTCCTTGGGTACTATTAGCTAAGAATCGAAGTGTAATATTAAAACCAATTCTTGATTATTTTGATACCATCAAGAACACTTTGACATCCCTACTATTTACATACCACATTAAAATGTATTACTATAAAGAGAAAATTATAAATTACTAAACTAAACTTTCATGTTTGATTAGCACAAGATCACTAGAACCCTTAAAGTTTATTTAAAATTCAACTCAAAATTTGCTGGTACTGAAAGGAAATGACAATTCGATAATGGTCACCGGGAAGTATAACCTAATTCTGATTATTGCTATTTTGTGTAAATACTGAAACTTTTATATATTATTTGAAAATCATTATATTATTAACCAATAAGAATATTTTGGTATCCCTAATAAATTGTCATTATTAAAACACCTTAGCTTAATTGGTATATCGTTTGTCTACTTAACTAAGGGTCTTGGGTTTGATTCCCTGCGTGGCAAAAAAAACATTGGTGAAATGTGAGTTAGATGTAAAAAATATATATATTGAATAAGAACTATAACAAAATAAATTAACACTAATATAATCCTCCATATACCTTTGATTTAGCTTAATCAGGGTGGTCACTTGTCGGGAAAATCGACTTATTTTTTTAATATCGAGAATTATGGGGAAACCTGAGAAAAGTGCTAAAATTTTATCATCTTTTGGGCATCTGAAAATTTTAAGAGCATTTTTTCAAAGTGAGACAAAACTAAGCTATATTACTTTTCTTTAACTTGGTTATGAAAAATTATTACTTGACACTATAAGCATTAACGCGGCTGCCTACATATCTTGTCTATCTAATGAAAAGGTACACAATTTTTAAAAATTTGACGGAACGATCTCGTCTAAAGTTTATAAATTTTTCTGGTGGAGATCACTTTAAGTAGCTTCTTGAAGAATCTAACCAGAAAGTTCCTGGAATAGGTCTGGTCTAAACATCTAAGGGTATCCAAATTTTAGCAAATGTATTGGGGAGGACTAATCCAAATAGCTTGTAGAGGAGTCTAATTTCCAAAAGAGGACCACTTGGATTAGGTTCAAGTGGATCCAATTTTCGAATTTTTGTCAGTGAAGTGGAGTTTTTGGATAAAGTTTTTTTTTCTTTCAATTTTCTCATCCATCCTTCCTAAAAAAGGTTCTGCTGACACTGGCTGTATTACATTTTTAAAGGGCAACATACTACTTACTTTCTAACTTGTCTATTCTCCTTGTGGCGGAGCACAAATTTCAAGTAGAATAATGACTTTATAATTCAGGCCTTTAAAAAGTGTGAAGTGTTTTAAAACATAATTAGTATTGTACTGTGATGGATTTAGTAGGAATCGAAATTAACTAGACTAGAAAAATTTATTTATTATTTATACTTGCTCAGGTACTAACATTTGGTGACATGTTCAACCCACCTCTTTTTTTCGTTAAGAATCGTTTTTTCAAAGTCTCACAATAAAAGGAACAGCCTATAAGATATAAAAAAAATCATTTCCTGTAAAATCTATAACTATGCTGGAATTTCACTGTTTGACTGACCACCCAATAATTAATGGTCCAAAAGAAAAAAAAATTGCTGAGAATAAAATATGTATTTATATGTTACTGTAAATCATGAACACAAGTTATTCCTAGTGATGGGTGGATGTCAGTGGCCTAGATTCTGAATCTATTATGATAATCGGGGAAAGTAAATTTAAGGAAGAAAGATTGATTTGACATTTTTTGATACTTATTTCTAAGTGTCTGGTATTGACTGGTAAACCATCAGAAAGGCGCAGATGGCAGGATAATATTAGAATAGACCTGAAAGATAATAGGATGTAATGAGGTCGACTGTATGTAACTAGCTCAAAGTAGAGATAAGGTTTGATGAGGTGGACTGGGTAGAATTATCTCAAGATAGAGATAGGGTGTATTGAGGTGGACTGGATGGAACTATCTCAAGATATGGATAGGGTGTAGTGAGGTGGATTGGATTTAACTAGCTTGAGATAGGGTAAACTAAAGTGCAAATAGTCTGGCTAAGTTGGTCTTAATATGTTAGAAAGTGCACAAGCTCTAAAAATCAACTCATTTTTAAAATGTCTATAATCTTAAAAATTCTTAACGATTTGAGGATTCTTAAGGTTCCATCTCTTAATAAAAAGAACTTTGCACCTTGGTCAAAATAGTCTCTGCGCCCTCACTCCGCGTTGAACTGTGGTGAGAAGTTCCAGTGTTGTAGCATCTGTTCTAGACTTGATTACTGGCTCCCCTCGATCTGGCACTCCCCTACTGCTGTCGCGCAAGTCTCCCACTATGGACCAAGGGGTACAGGTGAACCAACCAGGGAACACTCCCATCAAGGATGACATGAAGCAGTCGCAGGTCAGACCCATCCAGCCCTTGGCAGCCTCCAGAGATGGGTATGCATTCTTTACACCTTTCTAAGGGTGCTACATGGGAGAGCACTGAGAACATTACAGACTTTGGAAGTTCTTAATTACTAATGAAGGGGCTTAATAATTTTTAGTATTGTTCCTACCAAAATGTAGGTGAAAGTTCTGACCAGCTATAAAGTTTAAATTGTTTTAAAAAAAATGTGCGATATAACTTATATTCAACACACTATATAACAATCCCACATTATCTTTAAATAGGATCACATTAAGAAAATTTTAACTTGAGTTTATTTGATAGAGGAAGTATAGAGCTACGTTTCTAACATTTTGGTTCTATGTCAGAAAAACAAATTTTCGCTTGACTCGTTGAATAAAAAAAATCTTTTTAATTAATCAGAAATCTGCTGATAATTTTCGCCTACATTTTGCTCAAAAAAATAATTATAATATATCAAACATCTTTTTAAATACTGAGAGATTACAAAACGTCTGCAATGCATCTCAATACTCTACCATGCAGACTATTTAACTCGGTTTACAAAGCGTCTACTTGTTTTTATCAAATTTTAAAAGTAATATCTCATAAGAGTTAATATCTTAAATTTTATTAATAATGAGATCTATCATTTAAAAAAAGAAATGGAGACTATTGTCTATTTTTATTTCTTAGCTAAGAGATATCTAAATCCTGCACATCCCTAATGTCTATAATTTATACTGTGTTTTTGTCAATTTATTTTCCTCTTTGTGTTGAAACTTCCAACACATGTCTGTAAGTTGACCTGTACATTATGATGCGTGTTCAGGAGGTCAATAAACCGGGGAGGTGTTATTGGTCAGCCAGCGCTTCACTCCCAGCAGCAGACACCTCAGTACCACCCCTTGGCACAGAGGGAGCACCAGAAGGACCGTGACCAGCCACACCCCTTGTCTCAACGTGAGCAGCAGCAGTCCCATCCTCCGCATCCCAGGGACCAGGTACAACTTCTGAGGGTTAAATATGTTGATTTTCATAATATAAAATGGCTAATTTTGTGATAAAATTTAAAAAAGAAAATGGTGTAGATAAATTATCAGATGGTATGTACATACATTGGACATTGTATGCTTGATTGGAACTAGAAAATTGACCTTTCAAAAGACACTCCTTTGTATGAAAATGTATCATTGAGAGAAAAAATAGTAATTTGAAAAATGTAATCTAATAACTAATTTGCATTATGGAAGTACTGCTTCTAATAACTAATTTGCATTATGGAAGTACTACTTCTAATAACTAATTTACATTATGGAAGTACTGCTTCTAATAACTAATTTACATTATGGAAGTACAACTTGTTCAGGTTATGCACAAATCTACCAATTACACAAAGGTTGAATTTAGAGCAAGTATACCCACATTTATGCTGAAGTAGATTGAAAAACAGTTTTGTAAAAAAAACCTCATTACACCCGTCTGGTATTTGAATGCCCATCTCCCTGTCATCAGCACTAGAGTCTTAACAAAAGTGATGCCTTAGACCATGCAGCCACCGAAGCAGGTTACTAATTATTAATCATAAAAAAAAAGTTAGTTATTGGTTCTGATTAACAAAATTAGCACAGATTTGGACATGCTCCGGACTTTTATAAGCCTTTACTTTCCTCTCAAGGCTTTGTTTAGCTTACTACTAGATCTTCACCAAAATTTAGAACAGTTAACGCTTTTAAGATGACAGGTACTTGTGTCCTTTATTTCTATGAAACACTTAAAGGGATATCTAAACAGTTGCACCACCTGGCTGATTTTACTGATAGCCTCGCTAAAATAAATATTTGTTGCACAAATAATCTATTATCACAAAGTATTCCCCTCCCCCTGCTGGAAAAAAAAATCTGGAGGAAAATACTATTAGGTGAGGCTATGGTCCCGAAATTGGTATGTGATTAGTGAAAGTTTGGGAAAAACTAATATATGCAAAGCATATTTTAACTTTTTGCTGGTTTAATTCTAATCAAGAGCTACTTGAATAAATAGGTAGCAGCTCTGGTCTAGAAAAATGAGATTAACGAATGTGAGGTTCATTGTGCTTGAAATTAAACAAATTACAGAAAATTAATAAGGAACTATGAAGAAGAATTCTCACTTTACACTACTGCCAGTGGGGAAAATAAGGGGTGGATGGCCACCATTTAGAAGGCAAATTTTCTTTGGGCAAAAACTTCTAGCTTTAGAATAAAGTTGTATTTGCACAGGCATTTTTTCACCCATTTAATTCTATTCAAGAAACTGACGCATAAGATGCTGGTTTTGACTTGTATTTATTTTAACTAATATTCGTCTTTGACCTCTAAACTGATATCAAGTAGATTCTCTCTGTCCTGAGTAATGAAAAAAAAATATATATATATAACTAACCACAAAGCTAGCTAGTAATATTGAACTGTTTCCAGCCTGTGGCTGGGCCAGTTTGTTAAACTCACCTCAATCTTCTTCTGTCCTTCCCCCACTCTTCCTTCCTTACTCTAGTCCATTTTTCTCTCATTCATACTTTCTGTTATTTGCTCCTCCCATCTTTTTCTTGGTCTCCCTTGCTGTCTTTCACGTTCATACCACCTCAGTCTTACTTCCCCTACTATCTCATATACCCTTTGTAGCCTGATTCTTGCTCCAACATATTAGTAATTTATTTCTCATGGTCACCTGCTAGAATGCTCCTCAAAAACATACCTCTCGTATTCATTCCTATTGAATATTTTTAAGTATAGGGGATTTGAATTGATGAAAAATATGGGTGGCATAAAGTTGCTCTTAATTAAAGGGTTGAAATTAATCAATTTTAACTACGGTCACATACAAGTAAGAAACACTCTCAACTATACAGGGATTCCTCTACGCTCCTTTAGCCAGCTTGAGTCCTTCAACACTGGGCTTTGCTAGTGTTACTGCTGGGTGATGATAGGACTAACCACAGTGATCCTTGTGATGAAGGACTCAAACTGTCAAAAGGAGCACAACCATTTTATCCTGGAGGTTGAGTGTTTGGATGTATTATTTGTCTGTGACCAAGGTGTAAAGCTTAGAGCTCGCAATAGAACAAATTTCTAGTAACTGGGAGGTCGTGCTTCAGATCATGGCCAGCTCTATTGGCGGTATTTTGTCACATACAATCATTGTGTAAATCACCACCTTATTGAATATGTATTACTAAAATGTGCCAGAAAGCCTTCTCGCTATGAATTTAACATTAAGGGCCAGTTTCATAGTCAAGTTTAGTACGCCTCAAGTGTGACACTACACTAAGTTCATGACGACACCTACCTAAACTCGAATGGAATGGGCCATTCTCGCATAGGAAACTGGCCCATTCCATTCTGATTTAGGTAGGTGTCGTCATGTACTTAGTGTAGCGCCGCACTTGAGGCGTACTAAACTTGACTATGAAACTGGCCCTAATTTTACTAATGCATAGTGAAATAGTATACATATAAATCTATTTTCTAAAAATTTAATTGGAAACAACATACCTGCATTGGTGGCCGCATGTTCTAAGGTTCTAGACTAAACTGCTGAAGACTGGAATATTTAAGTTCGATACCGGTCTGGTGTATTAAGGGTGATTTTCCCTAAATGTTCTTCCAATATTACCTCCATGCAAATGTGAGTACACTTAATCTAAATTAAATCTTCTTAATCTGACATATTGATTTGATTAGTATGTATAACCTGAACGGATAGTGAAAAGGTGTTAAAAAATATGAAACAACCTACATTAGTTGTTGCATAGTCTGACCTCACTTATTTTAGACTGAATTGCTGGTAAAGGAGAGATAATTGTTCAAATTAAGGTACATTTCTTCTAAAATTCTATATTCCTCAATCCTATTTCATTAGCTCAATATGAGTATAAACTAAATGGCTAATAAGGAAAGGCAAAAAATGGTGATGAGTTTTCTTACCTAGATAAATCATCAGTCTCAAGGAACACTCCCTCACCGTTTACAACAGCAACAGCAGCATCAACAACAACAGCAACAGAGGCAGGGTGGATGGATGAACCGTGGGGGACAGCGTCGAGGCAGGGGAAGAGGGGGCCCACCTGGAGGCTACAACAGGTCTTCCAACGGGCAAGGTCCTGCTAAACCTAAGAACACCCTCAAGTTTGAAAGTGACTATGACTTTGAGACAGCCAACACAGAGTTCGACAAGCTCATGAGTCAACTGATAAAAACTAAGATTGGTGAGTTGCTTTCATTGCTCTCCAAGGGCCAATTTCATAGTCGGACTGAGTGCGGTGCTTTACGAATACTAAAAAGTTTGCGAAGCTTCCTAAACTTTTAACTTCTCATTGCATGAATATTTGTTCTTGTCAACTTAGATTCAAAAGTAAAATTCCGTATTCGACATTTACAAAGTTTGCCAAAAAAAGTTATTTAAAGTTTGTTTAAACTTTTTTGTTTTGTCATTTTTATTGGAAATTAATGTTGGCTTAAACAATCTAATAATTAAATTACATTTTGCAATAACTTAATTTATTGTTTTAATACTAAATATAATATATTATGTTTAAAATATTGTTTTGTAAATTATATTTAATACCTAAATATATATATAGCTTTGCAAAGTCTAATATCTGGCCCTAACACTGTAAATTCAATATTTTTAATTTAACACAAATCATAGCAAAAGTCAGAAAAGTTTCCAAATCAAATGTCAAGCTTTAGAAATTTTATGAATCCAAATAAAATATTTTATTTTATAGTGAAAACATTTCGAATACAAATAGAATGCTAGGTGAACACTTCTTTTAGGCAAGGCCAATAAAAAAGTGTGAACTATAAAAAGCACATTTAAAGACTGGTTTATTAAGATAAAATGTAAATATTAGTCACATTATTTACTTGAGCTGTGTAGACTCCACTAATTATTACGAATTTGTATTTTTCGGCTCTAAACAATTTTATTTTAAAATATTAAATTGATTCTGACTCGTACAGTCTTCAAACCTTTTGAATTTTACAGCGGACCCAGAACCTCTAGTGAATGACGCTACTAAGGTGAATGATGCACCCAAGGTGAATGGTGACATTGAGAAGAAGGATGACTCTGGCAACGAGACTGGCGTAGGAGAAAATGAACATGAAGAGGAACCGCAAGAAATTTACTATGACAAGAGCAAGTCATTCTTTGACAACATCAGTTGTGAGGCTGTAGAGAGAAGCAAGGGGTATGTTTGATGCTTAAAAAATAAGTTTTCAGTCAAAAGCAGAATTTGGTTTATTTTTTTAGAGAGGTAAATTTCATAAGTTTTTAAACTTAACTTTTCAAATAACAGGGTGACCACAAACCCGGAATGGTCAGGGAATTTGAAAGCCAAGAACAAATCGGGGAAAAGCCAGAGAATTTGACCATAGCACAGGGAAGATTAGGCATTATTGTTATTTTATTGAAACAAAAGAAACATTATTTTATTTTTGTTAACTCTTTTCCATTATTGTATATTAAGGCAATCACAGATAAAGTGAGCTAATAATGTTAATACACATTGTGTTACTTTGATTATTTTCTTAATCTGAACCGAGGTAATCCAATGGACATATATGTAAACTTTGTTTAGGTTGAACGTGAGGGCTCATTCAAATTCACGAGACAATATCCAATCACCTATTTCATTACGTATTCACTTGCATGAGTAATGAACAAAAAAATCTAAAGCAACAATGTTACCTTTACTGTTGTGATTCATTCCTTGTTAATCTTATCAAATTACGTGCATTTGAGCCTTGACGCCTTTGTCAACGTGCTCACAAGTGCATGTCACAGACAATATCAGTTCAAACATGTGCACCATTGAAGACTGGTCCATACTTACTGGCCATCAGTTATATAAACGAGTAAAAAATAAGGGAAGAATTAAAAAAAATATTTTTATGATTTAAACAAATAATCAATATAGAATAGTTGGGTTGGTAGGCATAAATTAAGTTTTAACAGTGTCTAACTCAAGTTTATTAACTTTTTTTTATAATTATTGGTGGTGTAATTTTAATGTCCTTAAAGACATGAGTGTGAAACCATTTTAATTGTTTTATTTTTTTTATTAGATTTTTATTTGAGTGTTGTTTCTATTTTTAAATTGTGTTTCATAAGTGTTATTTCTAATTTTAAAACTGATATTTCCATTGCTTAATTATTTTTTCAAAATTATTTACCTTTATACAAATGAATGTCATTAATATTTTAAGAACATGTGTTTTAATACTCTTAACATTTTAAAATTATTAATATGCTCGAATCTAGAGCTTTCAGAAATATTAGACTTGAATGAAAAAAACCCAAGCTCACAGACCACTACTAGTTTGTAATAGCAAGTTGTACAGAGATTTTATTAACCATTCAAATATGAAATTATATGTATTCGATTCCAAATTTTCACTTTTCTATTTGAAAATACTTCTGGTAAATAAATCACCCGCTGCCTTTGCATTGCACTTAGAAAGGAGTATGAGAGCTATAAATAAAAAATAGCAAGATTAAAAAAAAATTAAGCTTCCCAATCGTGAATATCCTAAATGATATCAGTTCACATCCTTGGTTTAAATTACTTCATTGTCTACTGAATACACATATTATATAAAACATAACTTCATTCATTGTGGTTTACCCCCATATACAGTGCTCATACCACTTCTTTGGTGCTGACTGACAGCTCACAGCTGACATCTGACAGCTCTGAAAAGTCACCAGACCAAATTATGTATCCCTACGCCGGACCATATGATCTGCAAAACCATGTGTTTAGCAGCTGTCACTTCTGAGAGTCAAATTTTAAGTTTATACAAGAAACCTATATGACTGTTTTATTTATTTTCTATATATTGTTGACCTTGATATGTTGATGGCCTAGTATTATTAATTTTTTTAAGAATATAGATTTTTTTTAAAAAAATAGCATTTAATCCCATATCAGTTTTTATTGTAATAAATAAAGTTTTAATAAAAAAATTCCAATTATCTTATAGAAAATTATAAAAAAAATCCATTTTTTTTGTTAATATTAGTATTATTAACAACATTAATAAATGTGAAAAATCTGAATATCAATTACTACAAATAGAAAAAAAGTCAAACATTTTTAAGAGTATTACAACATGTTGGTGACCTGGTGGTCTAGGGGTAAGGTGTCAGACTTCTGTACTGGGGGTCCGGGGTTCATTCCTCAGTCCCGGCACAAATTTATTTGATTTCCAAACCCTTTCTTGACCTCTGACAAGATGTGTATTAATCACAACTTGTGAATGTGAGGAATGCCAGGCCTCCACCGTGGTTCGGATACCATGTTAAACTGTAGGTCCTCCATTTCATTTCACAATTGTCCTACTGTTACACATTAGTGTAAGTGCGTATAACCCAAATGGGTATAAAGACAATAATAATAATAATAATAATAATAATAATCAGAAAACATTCTAAAGTAGTTTAAAGTAAGGAGTGGTAATAAAGTTAAAACTTAGATAGAAAACTCATAGTTATATGGATTATTTGACTTTTAATATTTAAAAAAAAATTATTTTATTTTGCTTTGCTTTTAATGAGCTACAAAATATTTTAAAAAAATCTACAATAAAGTGATTAACATCAACTGAATTAAAACATGGCTTGACAAGTCTAAAATTCACATATAATATTAAAATTTTATTTACAAAACTTGGATAAAACCAATTAAGGACAAAAAGAAAGTTTTGGTGTTGTGACTAGACATCCTTGATATAGAGATACTTAAAGACTTTAGTGTATAAATCTATTTTACAAATTAGCTTAGATAATAAGATTGATTTTAAAAATGTGGAAATTACAGTTGTGAAAGTGTTTAAACACTTTTTGGAGTGAAAATGCCTTTAATGTGTGTGCGTTGTGTAAGCTTGTATGAGGTTTTCACTAACCTGTACAGAATGATATGGAGCATTGTTAAGAAAAATAATGGAAGGTTCCTCGAGGCTAATCAGTAGCTGGTTTTTCATCCAGGTTTCGAAATTTTCCCCGTGATAATCTCCTGTGGTCTTCTTTGATGCAAATAATAATTCAGCACCTTCCACAAAGCCCTTTCTTGAACCAGCATGCAAAACTATAAAGCTTTTGCCATCATTCGTCGACCACCTCTTACAAGTAAATGTTGAATTGTCTTGCCAAAACGACAGATTAATAACTTAACCAAAGTTTTACACAACCTCAGGCTTGTGCTCTCCTTTACAATCTGTTATATTATATTGTTTTAATATGTAGGCCTATCTATAATGACCTTAAATAATTTAACAAACAAAAATCAATATCCTAGAAAATATGTTTAGGCCTATAAAATAAATGACAATGACAAATCAAAAGCTATCCTAACTAACAAAAATCTATTTTAGATTCACTCCTCTTAAACAGTTGTAACAAAGTTTCTAATAAAAATACAATAACTTATAACTCGAAGTCTTAGTCTGGTATTTATTTAATAAACACTAGATAAAGACTCGAAAGTAATTTTTATTACACTTCACAGATTTTTTTGGAATATAAAATTTTTAAAACTCGAGGTTTGGCCTAGAGGGCAACACAACACCATCTTGGGGTTAAAAGATTTATTTTATAGTCTTGATAGACTTAAATTTTCGAATAAAGTATATAGATCACTGAGAAACACTCGCTATTTTATTTTATCACACGCTTTAATGTTATATTAGATAAATAATTATTCAAAGATCACCAAAAAATCCGTTTATTTTCCGAGGATAACACGCTCACGCAACGAAATAATATTCACAAAAGAACACACAGATTACTAACTAGCCAAATTAATGTTCAAAAAAGACACTGTACTATTCAAATTAGTAATAAAATTATTAACGGGTAGCATAGACACGCATAAATACCAATAAATAGTACTAAACTATATAAAGTATTTTGTTCAACTTGTTGATTGACCCACGTAGTTTTAACAACTTTATTGTATACGATAATTCAATGTTATACTGTATTTTAAAAGTGTAATATTTTGGTTATGAGAATAACCGTTTAGTTCGTAGCTTAATATTGAAGTTTTCTTTAGCTGTTTAATTAAAATTAATTATTAAAAGCAAGAGAACGTTAAAAGTGGCCTAATATCTTGTAAACAAACATGGCCACTGGGTAAAAGCCAGTTGTTGACGTAGAAAAAAGAGGTCCTCTTGGAGGAATTCGGCCATTGTGTTAATACTCGTTGTTTACAAGATTTAAACTTTATATTATTTCACAAACACTTTGAATGTTATTTCCTCTTTATTACCACAAACCATTTATTTATGTTAAAGATATACGAGGGCAGCTATAAAAATATTAATATCTGAATATAATAACATTAAATGTAGAATTTTACGCTCTATTTAACCGGTAATTGCCACAAGAATGAAAAGAAAAACTAAAATGAAATCACTAGACTTTTTTTTCTTACATTTGATTTTGAAAAGAGAAATTATACTGTAATCTTTGAGGAAGTATTGTTAAAAGTGATTGATAATATTTTTAGTAATTATAATAGTAGTAATTAGTAAATAATAATTGTTTCCAAATATGGTGACAAAAGTTATTTTTAGACAATGTTGGCGTAACTGATACCATTTGCTAGCTTCTGCTAGCTGTCATGTAAAACCACAAAAGTTGTAAGTCCACTGTAGAATTTCTCTTATGTACCCAAAAGTGGTTGGTGAATAATCCAAGTTCTGAATCTATATCTGAAATTATTAAAACTACTCTCATCTAAATAAAGGTTGTGCAAAGTCCACTTTCTTGGAACTAATTGTTTAATGTTTTAAAAAAAATCATTATTTTGGTTGTTTATATATATCTTTAAATGCATTAAAATCCTTTATAAATGAAGCTATTATCACAACGTACAATTCATTTACTTCAGATATTTTCATTTTAATATTAATCTATAATGTATATGACATCTCGTAATGAAAAAATCTAACACAAATTAAGTATTTTAGTGGTCTGTATTTTTATTTGCGAAACTTTGTTTTTGTCAAAGCCAGAATTTTTTTAGAAGGGAGCTTTGCTCAATCCCAATCCAAAATAATGTATTTAATAAGTTTTAAATAAGAAATGTATCTGTGTGTGTATGTACGTGTATCTGTGTGTATATATATATATATTAAATTTTACGTATCCTCTCTTGAATATCACTGCTCTCAGACACAAACTTAACTAGCTAAGTTGCATGTTTTTGTTTTATTATTTTTAGTCGATCTCAGCGTACAGACTGGAGAACCGAGCGAAAACTTAACTCTGAAACATTTGGTGTTGCATCTGCCCGTCGTGGGGGCTACAGGGGCAGGGGATACTATGGCAACCGGGGAATGAGTGGTGGCATGTACAGACCTGGCAACTACAGGGGCGGATACAGAGGTGGTCAACAGGGTGGACCTCGCGGTGGGGGCAGGCCTAACCTTCCCGGGGGTCAGGGAAATGTACCGCTGCCACAGCGCCCCATCACGGCACAGAGTGAGTACAATAAAAGACACTCGTTGCTCTTACCATGTTGAAACTAGTGACCAGTCATGTGTGCTGACCCTAGCAGTGGGACCTGAAAAACTGGAACAATTATTTTCAGATTAATGTTCACGTGTATGGGGTTTATTCAGTAAATAAATTAAATATTAAACCATAATTATAATAATAAGCTGTTTTCAGCCTGTGGCCACGTCCGTTTGGTAACATGCCTCATCTCCCTCAGTTCTTCCGCCATTCTTTTTCCTGCTCACTATTCCATTCTCCTCCTCTCTGTTCCTCCCATCTCTTCTTTGCAGTCTCTTTCCTACATACTTTGTATCCATTAATCTTCTTTGCATCCTCCCCCCTTCCATCCTCATGATATGTCCATAATATCTCATCCTTTCTTCCTCAACTATTTCATGTACCCCTGTAAATCATAAGTCTAAAAACATTTTTAAAAAAACAAGACCTGGGAAGATTCGTATATTCCACCTTAATTTTTCGATTATGATTCATTTGTATTTAGTACCATGATCAATATTAATTTTTATAGGTTGAGTTTAAATATTTAGGAACCATTTTAACCAGCATTAATGATATTATATTGTAAATTAGGAAATGAATACAGTCAAGAAATGCAAGATATTACTCAGTCAGTAAGTTGTTAACATCTCACTTGCTTTTAAGAAATGTAAAACTGAGAATATACAAAGCAATCATTTTACCAGTTATTCACCAAGAGTGTTAAACATTATCTCCCACCTTACATGGAAAAAACCCCAACTAATTTATGGTGTTTAAAAACAGGGTGCTTAAGAAGATATTTGTGGGACTAGGCTACAGTGGAGTGAAGGTTACATAATGTTGAGTTATATACTCTCTATTCATAAGACAATGCTAGGATAATCACTTCTATAGATTACGGTGGGCAGAACATGCAGCACAAATGGGAGAGTCTAGAACCATGTTCATAATACTGACTGGGAAGACCTAGATGCAGATGGGAGAGTAAAATTAGAATGGTACTGAAAGAGATGAGGTGGACTGGGTAGAACTTGTTAAGATAGGGATAGGTGAGGTACTTATGTAAGTGTGGCAATGGGCTTTCAATATCTTTCTTTATACCATTGCGTAAGTAATAAACTGTTTCCATCCTGTGACCGGGTCAGTTAATTAAATTGCCTCCATCTTCCTCTATTATTTCACAATTCTTCCTCCTTTAATCACTTCCATTCCTCACCTCTCACTTGTACTGTAATGTGTTTTACAAAACTACCACAATATATAAACAGTATAAAACTTTGTATGGCCATGTTTGATTTGTGCAGGATTACTAAAACCCTTGGGTTATAATTCTTGTAACATACATTTACCTGGAAAATATAATTGTATCGAATTTCTGGAATTTTTATATTTTCACTAAAAAAATTCATAACTTTTGTAACAATGGTCAAAATAGAATTAATTCTTCTTCAGTTCAGTTCTTGAATGAATCTCGTTTAACAGTGGCCCCTGTTGAGCACACTAATATCAATTCTCAAATTCAATATGTGATGCTTTTTCACTCTTTTACTTCACGTCCTTAGCCAAAGTTGAGTCATGGTTATGCACATGCGTGAGAATTTGATAGGTTAAAGGAAGAATAAACTAAAAAAGTTTCTTACAACAATTTTCAAGTGTGCTTGTGTCAGGCAATCTTTTAATGTGTAAATATTTCATTATTATTTTACTATCTCGGATCCCACTGCCCAAGAGCCCATTAACTAAGAAATATCTTATAAACCTTTCATGGTGACACAATTTCAGAATGCGTATGTGTCTAAAATTATTGCATCATGTTGGGATAATAATAAATTAATCTTTGAAATATCCCCTCAATTTTTTATATATTTTTTATGAAAAAAATTGGAAACTGATTCTGGGATATATAAAAAAACTAATGCTCATTATCAAAAATAACTAATTCAGATTCTTTTGATAATGGTCAGGATTGAGGAATATAATTTGATGAAGAATCAAATATGACATCCTTAAACACTTTTGACAAGCCCTTAGTAAAAATGTAACTAAAAGGAACACTTCTTTTTTCTTTATTAGGTAATTGTCTTATATTTGGAAGAAAGTAGAGGAAAGGTAGATAAAAAAATGCAAAAGGAACTAACACAATATTACTTTTACAATGAAAAGAACACAGTTCACATAGTCTTCTCATTAACACATTTCATGTCCCTTCTTGATAAATTCTTTATAAATTAAACTAGATCGGGGGATTGAGTAGTAATGGTAATGTTTATTCAGTGTAAAGTGTGCTCTTCTTTTCATTGTACAAGATATATTGTGTTTCTATCCACCTTTCCCATACCTTCTTCCAAATATAATGAAAATGGAACTAGTAATAGTATTTAATACTCTGGTACACACACACACACACACACACACACATTCTTTTGTGATACCAATATGCAGCAAAACTTCTTGGTTACCTTGTGTCTCCTCATCACCATCAAATTCTGATTTTGTTCTCATCTTCACTAAGCCATTGTTGCCAAACTTCTGGGTTTATACTACTTTCTGCAACTTACCAAAGAAACACGTTCACAACTTACCAAAGAAACGCGTTCACAACTTACCAAAGAAACGCGTTCACAACTTACCAAAGAAACGCGTTCACAACTTACCAAAGAAACGCGTTCACAGGCACAACTTGAAAAATTGACAAACTTGCTTGCATGGTAACTTACTGTGAACTGACAGCTCCAGTACTGATACTAGGAAACTAATTTCCTTCTACACATGAAACAGTTAGGAAGGTAATGTGAATAAACACTCATCGGGTGAGGCTTCCTCTGTGGTAATGTTTTTCTGGATGCAAGTATTAAAGCTTTAAATATATTTTCAGGATTAATCAAATGAAACTTATTTGGTAATTATGCATTTTTTATTTTCAGATAAATAAATACTGCTAGCTGTGGAGGAGAAATATTCAACTTGTGTGGAAATAAGTTCAAAGAATGCCTCAAAACATTTTTGGATCAAGTCTTTCTTGTATGATGTGAACTTTTTTATTTGTTAGCTGTATCGAGTGAGCATTTATTTAATGTGAGGCAGTTCTATTTTTATTTTTAACTTATTTTTTGGTGGCATTACGTCATGACAGAAGAATCTTGGATCATACGGGTGTCTACTTTGATTTTACTTTATTTTAAGCATTGCAAAGGTAACCTTGTATGATCCTGACTGGAAAAACAGTGATAATTGTATCTCGTTGATAGATTTAAGATAATGCATGTCTCCAAGAAGGAAAGGAGTACACACGAGGTCATTTGAAATGTATTGAGTGATCCATGAAGTGGCTTGCTACTTATTCCTAGTTTTTCCATCAAAGAAATAATTGTTTTTGAGATTTTCCTGTTAATCAGTTAATCCTGATCTCCCAGTGTATTCGTCAACATAATAGAATTAAGTGGTGACTGACTGTATAGTAGACTATTATGTAGATCAAATTCTTAAGTGGGAACTGTGCTGTAGATTATTTTGTGTTTATAACATCCTGAAAATGAGTCATTTTAAGTCTTTTTTTTCTCTTTTCCCCTCCCAAAATGAGAACTGAGATTTTGTTTTGGATAAATTTGTGTAAACTGTAAACAAAAGAAAGACTTTGTGGTAATTAATTAGATATATATATAAATCTCTAAAGTATTTTTACAATTTCTTTTTATATATGTATAGATGAATCAGAATGCTCTGCATATGTTATTAGTTTCTTGACATTAAGTTCAAAAAAAAATGTTGATTTGAATTGACAAGAAATGTACTTTTTTTTCATCAGGTAATCAGTTATTTTTTGTTTATGTAACGAGAACTTGTATTATTTAACAGTTAATCTCTACGCACAATGTGATATCTTGATCTGTGCATTTTGTAACATTGTGGTATTGAGAAATTATGTGCTGCCCCCTTTATAAGTAATATGTCTTATGTTAAAATAATCAATTTTTGTACACCATTTGAAAAATTATTGTTCTGGATAAAATATAGAGGCAGCACTTGCTCTTTACTGGTGCTCTAGTTTTTTGTAATGTCTACTTTTTATATAACCTTGTAAATTCCTTACTTTCCCATTGCCCTGGCCTTTTTTTTAGAACCATTTCATACTCAATTTACATTTAGTAACGAACCCTATTTAAGTTTATCTCTTTAAATAGAATAAACCAGATGCTATCATTAAAATGTTATAGCATTGGTTCTCCATTGGGAAATTTTATTGGTCTAGTATAGAAATAAGCCTAAATAGATGGTTTTAATGTTATCTGCTTTAAGGGGGTTGGAAGGGAATTAGAATTAAGGTCTATTTTTATGACAAATAAACCTTTTGATTAAAATAAATATAAGATGGGTACTATTTATGTAATGAATAGATTTAGCAAAAATTTCTACACAAAATATCTACAGTTCAATTGTCATGGACTGCAGAATTTGACCACTATGTTAGCTCTTATTTTTAAGTTTATATACAAATGGCACATATACTAGAGAATGCTTAATATTACTACAGTAGCCCCATGGCTTCTTTGGTGCTGACTGACAGCTTTAAAAAGTTACCAGTCCAAATTACGTATCCCTACGCCAAACCAGATGATCTACAAAAACATGTGTTTAACATCTGTCACTTTTGAAATTCAAAATTTAGGTAAATACCTAAAGTTTGACTGTCAGAAACCAGCTTTGAGCTGTCAGTCAGCACTAAATAAGCCATGGGGCTACTGTATATATCAATTGTTTTCAACATAATTTGCACAATTTCTGTTATCCACTCCTCCCATCACTCTTTGGCATCCTCTGGTTTAACATCCTCATTACACACCCATACCATCTCACCCCTATGTCCTCTAGTATCTCATGTAATCCCACTCTCCTGGATAATTTCATTCCTACTCTTTCTTTTCCTGGTGACAGCTAACAAACTCCTCACAGACTTTATTCCCATGGCCTCCACTTTCTTAGTCTCTTTTACAATCAATATATATGTTAATGCCCCATATGTACCATTGGTACAATGTAGGCCTTATGCAATACTTCCTTACAATTATAGGGCACTTATCTTCATGGCAAGTCTCTTTTATACTCAAGAACTCCGCGTACTGACCACTTAGATACTCGCATCCTTTGCATCACTGATGCGTAAAAATATTTTACAATCTGCACCTTTCTCTATCCAACTTTATAGCTTTTCCAACCCTTTTCTTCCTTGTCATTACCCTAATACTTTGCTGCATTAAATTTCATTCCACACTTTCATTTAATTCTTATAGCTGTTCCTGTGCTTCACCGTCCTTCTCCCACCCTAACATTAAATTATCAAAATTGGGAGTTCACTCTTTCCTCCCAGAGTTTTTCTGGCACTTTATCAATGACCATTACCATTACAAATAGTAAAAATTAGAGAACTCCTTACAACTCTCATTCTATCCTCATACATGTGATGCTTTCTCATTACATTCTCTTTTCAATTCAGCCTCAATTTTTTTTTCAAACTTTATTTATATACACACTTTCGTATGCCTTATTCATATCTATAAATACCATAGCAAGTCTTTCCCAAATTCATGCTTTCTTCCATCAGCAGTTGTATGGCGAAGATCAAGTATATTGTAGACTTCTTTTCCCTAAATCTGTGCTGCTCCTCTCTCCGCCTTGCTTTCATTTTATTTCTTAGTCTCTTTTCAGTTTCTTCACATAAATTTTTGTACAGTGGCACATCAATATTATTCCTTAATTTGTGCACCTTACACCTCTTCCTGTCTCCTTTCTTGAATAAAACCTTAATAGCCCTCTTATTTGTAGAAAATAACTGAACTAAAGAAATATTTTAATTATTATGGACAAACTGTTTTTTTAAACACCAAAATACACACTTAAATTCATATTTCCTTCCACCTTGCCTGAAGGGAGGATGACATAAAAATAAAATGCAGATTACCAGTTGACCATGTGACCTTTAAGATGGTATATCACATTTAGCTTCAGTTGAAACTCTTTGGAGTGGATGGAGAATTACTTTTTACCTCATCCTGGCTCCACACTAATCTGAGCTAATTTCCTCCAATTTATTGTTTTGACCTTTTTTTTACTACAAATTTAAAGAAGCAGGTGGGGCCTCCATGTGTGTGCAGAACACACTTGTTTGCTAAGGTCTACTTTATAGCATCTAGCACCAATAAATCTAAAAACATATTTTGATAAGGTGAAACCTCATTAAAAACAACACGTTTCTATGGCAACAACCACTTTAACTCTCAGATAAAAATTATCAGGTACTTAAACCTCCCGATAAAATGTATTTATCAATCTGGCAGATAAATGCTATATGGCAATCGTAAGACCCACTTTTAACTTTCTACCAGATATAATTATTTATTAACCCGGTTAATATTTATCCAGGAGTCAAGACTGGCCCTAAATATGTGGCAGGATGAAACTTGAGCAAAATTAGATTATAACAGAATAACATAGGTATTCATTTTTAAAATCCTGATCTGATATTTTATCATATATTGAGCTATGCTTTATGGAATTGATGATCTCGTCCTTAGTAAAAAGTTAGTTTCAAATAAATTATATGGAAATAATATCAACTTTACAATTTATTAAAATTTCGCTGAATGCATAATTTCACTTTCACCATACTGAAAATAAATCTCTTAACATCTGGTTAATTAGAATGGTAGCAGCATACAAGGAGGGTCAGATGTCCACATTTGTAGAAACAAACATTTAGTTTTTAGATGCGCAATGTACTTCTAATGC
Source organism: Timema californicum (assembly GCA_902141385.1). Classification (NCBI taxonomy): domain Eukaryota; kingdom Metazoa; phylum Arthropoda; class Insecta; order Phasmatodea; family Timematidae; genus Timema; species Timema californicum. Next base: position 53,112 of record CABFOW010000101.1, on the reverse strand, counting down.
CTTTGTCAGTATAAATATTTTATTTTGTTTATAATTCGATACATAGTAGTAGCTCCACAAACGGTAAATCTCGCTCCCTCCATGTTTTAATAGTTACTATATTCTTACTAGTAGTCTTAGAACAGTAGACCTCGCTCCCTCCATGTTATAGTAACTACTATATTCTAAGTAGTTCTGTGAACAGTAGACCTCTTTCCCCAGCATGGTATTAAAGTTTCTATCGCACTACTGCTAGTTCTTTGAGTAGTCCTCCTCGCTTCCACCATCCTACTATCATTACCAAAGTCTTAATATTTCTCTTTGGGTTTCAAGTTGAAATATGTGCCATAATTTCGCTTTGGATTTGCATTATATACTCTTTCTTCCTTGGTGATCAAGTGAATACTATATTATTATTATTAGCACCGCGTCTTACTACCCGTTCGGGTTATATGCACTTATGCATGTAATGGTAGGGTGATTGTGAGATGAAATGAAGGACCTACAGTTTAACGTGGAATCCGAACCACGGTGGAGGCCTGGCATTCCCCACATTCACAAGATGTCTTGTCAGAGGTGAAGGAAGGGTTTGGTAATCAGATAAATCTTTGCCGGGACC